>QANX01000423.1:13870-36427 GCA_003254975.1 Ochetophila trinervis
CATATATAATCAGAAAATCCTACAGATACACTCAAATAATCAACAAACATAATAATGTCTAAGTCATGGGCAAGGACAAAATGCAACAACAACTAACCCAAACTTTCAACCAAAAATGAAAAATTTAATTCACGGGTTCTTCAAAATATTGCTACTTACACAAAATCCAGCTACTGCTACTTACACAAAATCCAAAATACTGTTACTTTCAACCCAAAATCCAGCCATATTCAAAAATATAATTTACAGGTTCTTCAAAATACTGCTACTTACACAAAATCCAGCTACTGCTACTTACACAAAATCCAAAATACTGCTACTTTCAACCCAAAATCCAGCCATATTCAAAATACTGCTACTTACACAAAATCCAGCTACTGCTACTTACACAAAATCCAAAATACTGCTACTTTCAACCCAAAATCCAGCCATATTCAAAATACTGCTACTTTCAACCACAGCTACTGCTACTTACACAAAATCCAGTTGAATCGGTTTCTACCGATTCAAAATGGGTAAAATTCTAACCTCAAGGACAAAAACAGGGGAACCGACGACTGGGTTCCTTCTAAACGCCGGGGAGCAGCTCGATCCGACGACTGGTTCCTTCGATCGACGACTGGCTTCCTTCAAAACGGCGGGGAGCAGGGTTCCTTCATGGATCTGTTGAGGACGTGGCTGGAGAGGAGAGGAGCAGCAGAGGAGAGGGGGAGCTTAGGACCGGAGAGGGGGAGTTTAGGACCGGAGAGGGAGAAGAGGGAGCTTTGGTCTGGAGAGGGGGAGGCTAAGTCAAAGGACCGGAGAGGGAGATTTGCTGGAGATTTTGCTGGAGGACGCGGCTGGAGAGGACGAGGCTGAGAGGGGACTCGTGTATCCGCTTGTAACCCGTGGATGCGAGTGGGTTTCGAGTGTTGGCCTAAGTCAAAGGACCGGATAAGGGAACCGGATATCCTTATCCCAGTCCAACATATTCCCAAACGCAAAATAAAAGAGAGACCGGATTTGAAACCCACTGCAGTTCCTTATTCGACCAAACAAACACGGTCAAAGTGTATTGAAGCTTCCATTTCCATACCCACCTCGGTCAGAGAGGCTCTCACTCACTCACTCAGTCTCGTTTCTCTTTACCACTGCAGTCAAACTCTTACTTTCGCTTTACTTTCTCTCAATTTTCCGTCTATCTCTCCTCTCCTTCATCTTTTCCTCCTCCTGCTACCTCCGTACTTCTAGAAATTCTGTCCCACCCAACTCAAAATAAAAGTTTTATATATTATATATCTATATATATATATATTTACAAGTAATTTTCTTCGCCCTCATCACTTGTTTTTTCTTTCATTTTTTTTTCTCTGATTTTATGCAACACTTTCTTGCATTTTTGTTTTTCTTTTTTCTTTTTTCTTTTTTATTTTTATTTTTTTTATAAAGGATATATAAAAGATATATAGGATGCTTCCTTTTCAGAACTTGTTCTACGGATTTGAGAGCTGGTCAGGTGGTCTTGTTCAACAACCGGATTTCGTTGTCGACTACATGGACGGCGGTGATTCTCTTCTCAGCTCGGCATCGACTAAAGTGGAGACCGCGAGATCAGCGGAAGCATGCAAGAGCCACAAGGAAGCTGAGAGGAGACGCAGACAGCGAATCAATGCCCATCTATCTACCCTCCGCACTCTCCTCCCCAACACTACTAAGGTCTTTATTTTTTCTTTCTCTCTTTCTCTGTGTTATTCTTCCGCAGGGGGAGGGCGTTTTTGGTAATCTCAGAATTAGTATGTAATCTGCAGACTGATAAGGCGTCGTTGCTAGCGGAGGTGGTGCATCACGTGAAGCACCTGAGGAAGCAGGCCGCTGACATGGAACTTTGCGATAGGGAATTAATGTGGCTGTTCCCGGGCGAGTCGGACGAGGCCACTCTGAGTTACTGCGAGGCGGGGTTTGTAAAAGCGACTCTGTGCTGCGAGGATAGGCCGGGTCTGAACGGAGACTTGATGCAGGCTATCCGATCGGTTCGGGCCAGGACAGTGCGGGCGGAGATGTCGACTTTAGGTGGGCGAACTAAGAATGTGGTGGAGTTGGAATGGTCCAGTGGTGGGGGAGAGGACGAGGTTCGGACACTGAAACGGGCTTTGAAGGCTGTGGTGGAGAATCGAGCTTCAGGTTCTGGGCTCGGACAGATGGTTTCGGGGAACGCGCTCGGGTTTATGGATCGTTTAGCGAGGGTGAGAAAGAACTAATTTAATTATTTAATGAAATGTCTTTGTGCCTTTTAACAGTCTTTGATGTAGGGTAGGGTCAGGTGAAGGGAAATAAGAAAGAGGAAAATTAGGGGACGGGTGAGTTATGTAGAAATGTACAGATATTTTGTAGATGTGGAAGAAATGATATAATTTTGAATTGTGAAAGGATGAATGGGAGTCTGGTTCCTCTGGAAAAAGGTGCAGATGTGCTACAAAATGCTCAAAAGAAAAACGGCTTTCCAAATTCCACATAATTTGGATTTTTGTTTTTGTTTTTTGTTGTGGATTCTTGGTATCAAAACATCATGGATATGACAATGGCCCTACTCGGTTTTTTTTTTTGGGTGAAAAAATGATTGCTATTAAACACAAAAAGAGAACCTCTGAAAAGAGGCTACAAGGAAGGGAGACTTCCAATTATCTCCGAAGCATATATTGCTAACAGAGGTTCGGGAATTCTATATAGATTATCTGAAAAAAAAAAAAAAAAAAAAAAACATAAAATTACAAAAATGAGAGAGGGCCATTTTAGCCAGGGCATCAACCAAGCTGTTAGATGACCTACCATTCCATTCTAGAATCCAACTGCTACACTTCAGCTTGGATTTAATATCGTGAAGGCTATCATTGGTGCTCCAGCCCCTTGGAGTTTTGTTGGACAGGGCATCCCCCACCACTGTTGCGGCATCAGAAGAGAAAACAATATTACGCCATCCATTGTATGAAGCATAAGTGATAGCCCATTCCAACCCTTTGACCTTAGCCTCGAAAGCTGAAGAATAGGCAGTTATGACAGAGCTTGCTTCCACCAGCAGACCGGATTTCTCATGTGCCACAAGCGCCAAGGCTGCCTCGCCTGATTTAAAAGCAACATCACAATTCACTTTCCTCCACCCCAGCTTCAGAGGAGATTAGAACTCGGCCAGTTTGGACCTAGCCTGGGAATGGTTATACTTAAGGCCTCTAGTAAACTCCGCCATAATGCTTTCCAAGTGCTTTGCCACCACTAGGACTGACCATTTCCCCTCAAACAATCTGTCATTCTGAAATTTCTAACAACAATAAAAGAAAGACAAGGCAAACACTGAAAATGTTTCTTTGTCCCAGTCACCTATGCAAAGTGAGGGAGGAAGAGACATGCAGAAATCCACAATTCTAGAACTTCGGAACCCTGCCACCAGTCAATCATCCTTTCCCATCGATTGGTGAAAGCCAGAGCCTTGGATCCGGGGCATTCTTTAAAAAGATGAAAAGAGGTCTCAAATGAGTTCCCACACACTAAACATAAGGTGTCATGCAATCCCAATCTTCTACCAAGTAGCTTTCTAGTGGGCAGGGCATCCGCCAAAACTCTCCAAACAAAGATTTTAGACATTCATGAATTTTTGAACTCCAGAGCAATTTCCAAATACCATTCTCCACACCATTATTACTACAATTTAACAAATAACAATTACTCACCGAGAAAATACACCAGGTATTACCACACCAATATAGACGATCCTCCCCCGAGTTTCAGGACAATTCATATTCAAAATAGCCTATACTTTATGTTAATTCCATATCTCTCGAATCAGACCTGCGTATTCAGAGAGTGATAATGGAATCTATCTTGAGGCAAACATCACGGGAAGTGTGGCTTAAAGACGGAGACTATAATTCAATTTTTTTTTTATACGAGCCTAACTTTGAGACGTAGAAGGAAACAAATTTGGGCCATTAAGGTAGGAGATAACTGGATTCAATACCAAATTGGAATAAATGATTACTTTAGCAAGCATTTCAAGGAGCTGTTACAGTCAAGCTTGCCTAATATTCTAGAAGAGTTTGAGAACTTGGGGCACAATTATGTATCAAATCAGGACAATATAGATATTTTGCAGGAACCTACAGAGGAGGAAATCCGAAGTTGTGTGGAGAAACTTCATCCTTTGAAGAGTCTTGGACCGGATGGGTTCCCTAGGGTATTTTATAGGAAATATTGGAGTGTGGTGAAAAGTAGGACAATTCGGTTCGTTCAAGAATGCTTTAGGCTTAAACACGTTCCCCATAGTTTCAATAGAACTTTCATTGTTCTCATACCTAAGACGAAGCAACCCAACAATTTCAATCACTATAGGCCAATAAGCCTATACAACTTTGTCTATCATGTCATTTAAAAAATTATTACCGAAAGGTTGAGGGGTATTCTTGAGAGGATAGTATCCCCAAATCAAGGGGCCTTCTTAGAAGGCCATTGGATTGCAGAAAATACTATTATAGCTCAAGAGGTTATCAACAAGGTTAAGAAGCATAGGGGAAAGAATGGGCTCATGGTGATCAAGGTGGACCTCAAGAAAGCATATGACTGCATTGAATGGCAATTCCTTGATCAAGCCTTAGAAGCTTAGGGATTCTCTAATGAGGTTCATAAGCTTATAGGAAGCTGTGTTTCTATGGTTAGTTATTCAATGCTTCTGAACGAAGGCATCTCTAATAGTTTCATTCCAGGTAGGAGATTGAGATAAGGAGATCCCCTGTCTCTGTTTCTTTTCATAATTTGTTCGGAGTTCTTAACTAGGCTTATCAATCGAGAAGAGAATATTGGCAACCTCCACGGAATTAAAGTCTGTAAGAATGCTCTGGCCATAACCCATTTGATGTATGTCGATGATATTCTGCTGATGTGTAGAGCGAATAAAACATAGGCACATGTTTTCAGAAAGTACTTTGACATCTACTGTGGATGGTTAGGACATGAAATCAATGGAGGGAAGTCTAATATCTTTTTTTCGAGAAACGCCTCTAGGGCTGAGCGCAAGGAGATAAAATATATTGACAATTCGCTGGTGATATCCATAAATAAATCCAAGGAGTTCAAAAAGCTTAAAGGTTCAAGAAGCTTAAAGGTATAGTAATTCTCATCTGAATTGATGGAACCGCCTTCTGCTTTCCAAGGCTAGTAAAGTAACTTTGATCAAATCAGTGGCTCAAGCCATCTCTATTTATGCAATGTCAACCTTCAGAATTTCCAATGGAATATGTGACGAGATGGATGTGATGGTTCAAGGTTTTGGTGGGAATCCAATTCGACAAAGGGAAGATTCATGGCCTTTTAGTCCTGGAAATATGTATGCAAACCAAAAGAGGTAGGGGGCCTAGGTTTTAAACGTTTCAAAGACATCAATCGTCTCTCCTAGCCAAATTGGGGTGGAAATAGCAGCTGTCAAGGAGCTGCTATGGATAAAGCTAATGAGGAGTAAATACTTAAAAGGTAAGACCTTCTTTGAGTACCATAAAATGAAATGTACCTCATTTTTCTAGCAAGGAATTATCAGTGCAAGATAATTCCTTAAGAGAGGTTGCTGCTTCAAGATTGGAAATTGTATGAGAATTAACCCCAGGAAGGACCCATGTATCCCTAGCTTACCAAACAGAACTCCTATCACTAAAGAATGGGTGGATTTAGGAAGATGGACTCGCCTTATTGATCTTTGAGAGGAAAATGGGCAGGGATGGAATGATGGTCCTACTCGGTTGGTCCACAATAAATATACAACATGAAAAAAAGAAAAAGGAAAAAAAGAAATTTGTCACCAAAAAATAATATTCGACTTAAAAATATGGTGTCGTATTTATTATAATAAAAAAACAGATTATTTTTTAGCTAAATTGTTTCATCAATGGTGCCAAAATATATTTAGCTACACATGTTTTTGAACTGTCGTTAAAAATCTGCATGCCAAACATAATCTGCAACACCAAAAGGTCTTGTGCCACTAAAGTAGAATGCGCCAAATGAAATTAGCGATGCATGTGGGTCGACTGTGCTAATTTAGAGATATGTAGTAACACAGACATATAGTATTGGTAATTGTGTAGTAATTAGCGACACAATACCATACTGTGTCATCGTTTGTATATAACTAGAGACTCCTAACATGTATCGTGAATTGGATGTGGATTAACGATGTGTTTTGAAATTTTTGTTGCCTTAATATTGTCCATATTTTTGTAAAATCTGTAAGAATCAAAACCACTTAATATTAATTCAAACCTACCAAAAATTAATTAACACATTATTCTCTATCTATTACTATCATTTTCATCTATTTCACAGTCCACTCTTCATTTTCAATTCTCTTTTATATCCTTCGTCCTTTTATTTTGAAAGAGTTTCAGCTAGTATTCTAAATTATTCAATCGAAATTCTTTCAAAATAAATGAAAAGAATGAAATATTCATCCAGAAAGGAAAAAAAAATTCCAACTATGTGCATATATATATATATATCTTCAATTTTGCTGGTACTCTTTCAAAATAGAAGCTAAAAATGAAATATTTTTTATTCACTTCTGAAAAAAATTGGTGTACATACCAAATTTAGGAGTTAATTGGATATATAAGTCCAAATTTGTATTACTTATTCTTTGATTTAATTAAATTTAATAATTAATATTTAAGTGTGATATTATTTGAGTTGATATATATATATATATATATATAGTGTGTGTGTGTGTGTGTGTGTGTGTGCGCTCTTAATGTACATGACATTCTTGTCTTGGAACTATACAATTAACGGCAATAAAAAAGTTAAGCACAAAACAATGAGATGACAATGAACAAAAGTATGTATATAGTACATATTAATATACATAAATATATATTATCATATATGTATATATTATTTAAACTAAACCTTAAATGACTACTTAATTATTTAATATAATGACTTAATAATTCTTTTTTAAAAATATTTGTATAGACGGTAAAATAACCAAGTTTTTCTAAATATGGGTACTATGTAGTGATGATCACGAGAAACATTATAGTCAATAATATTCATTGAGACTACTTATCATAAATAGTAATTATTACTAACATTTTTTCATATAAATTATCTTTTACATTTAATAAGAATTGTTAATTAAATATTTAATTGAATTAATTGCTTGGTGTGTGCAGTGTAAAAATGTAATTTTGGACCCAAGAGTACATGGATCACTTTAGAGTAGAATGTGCAACTATTTTGCTCCTTGCTGTAACTCCAAAGTAAGATATCATATTTCATTTTAGATTGAAATAATTATTGAAAAACAGTATTATATTTAATTGTTGTATATATAAAAAAATATTACTGTATGTGATTTTGTTGTAAGAATTATTTATATATTTTTGGATTTTGTCTTATGAACAATTAATTTGAAAAATAAATTTAATTAGTAATTGATTCTAATTTAATAACTTAATAATTTATAATAAATTATTTAATATTAATTTAGACCCTATATTAAATTTTCAAATTATTAATTTGAATTAATAAATTATAAATTAGAATTAATTTTAAAAAATAAAATAAATTAAATAGAATAAAAGAAAATAATTTCAGAGACAAAAATAGTTACATTAACTGCGACGAAAGTAGAAAAACCAATATGGATGTTAATCATCTTTAAAAAGTGCCCCAAAAGCGACAATGGCTGTCACCAGTTGGTATCTTATTTTGCGACATAGAGGGTCACTAGATATAATTTAGCGACGCTTTGCATTGCCAATTAAGGAATATTTAGCGGTGAGTTTCGTCGCTACATACTATTTTTTTAATTTATTAAAATTATATATTTATTTCTTCATCAATTTCGCGACGCCTGCGTTACCATCGGTAAATATTATTTTTATTTATTTTAAAATATATATATTTATTTCTTTATTACTTTTTTTATTTAATTTCTTGTTTTAGACGACTCTATAAGCGTCCAAAACAACGACATTGTTTTGTGTCACTAGTTTTTCAGCAAAGGCAACAAACTCTTGGCGTCGTTGTTATGGACAAATTCGCGACACTATTTCTGTGTTGTTAATGTTTTTCACCTTTAGCAACAATGGATTCAACGAGACAGACATTTGCGTCGGCATTGGCATTTTGCGATGTTGTATTTGCATATCTTATTAGCATTTTTGTTATAGTGAAATCATCCTTATCCATGAATGATTAAAATATTCAACAATGGCTAAAAATTCATATAAAAAAGGCTTCTAAAAATTTATACGGTAATCTTTAGATCCATAAAAAAAGGAAATAGTGGATAAATATGAAATTTGTAATTTTTTTTTGGTCAATTGACATGCCGGTATCAAAGTATTACACTTCATTCCTTAATCCGGTTCGAGCCGGATGGGCCCACTAAGGGGTAAATCACATCTCAAATCTACTCTATCCACAAGACTCGAACCCGAGACCTTGCTTAAGAGGGAATGATGCCCAATCATCCATTACAACTTGCGTTGGTTGAAATTTCTAATTGACTACTTAATTTAACTAACAAATTTTTATCATAGAATTGAAATCACAATAATGCAAGTTTAGCAAGGCAATGTTTGTCATGGTATGTTTTTGGATAACATTAAACTCATTACATCTCGAGGAAGAATTCCATACAGGTTAAAATTTGAATCCAAAGTCGTAAATGTATTCTCAGTCATTCTACGTGACTTATTACTAATAGTGACAAATAATATTTTTTTTTATTAATTCTATATATTTCAATTAATACCTTTTACTTTTCAATTTTTTGCAATGTAGGGTAAAAATTTCAAATTTCAAACAAATTGTTAATGAAATCCTATCGGTAAATGGTAGTAAATTTTGATGTGTACACTGACCATAAATTGCTTTGAACACTGATAAACTTTCAATTAGGGGTGTGCATCAGTCATTTCAGACAATTTAACTCACAAAGAAAAATGTGGTTGGTTGATCGGTTTTTTAAATCGATATTGATTTTTGCGGGTCTAAAAATTGATCAGTCAGTTCCAGTCTGTTTTTTGTGTTGGATTGGCTATGTATAGAATCTTAATCTTGACTTTTTATTTTGGACCTTATTTACGTTTTTATAGGCTTATCTTAAATTTTTTTGTATAAGAAAAAAAAAAAACCAGCTGGTTAATGATCAATTCAATTGCATACGTGGTAGGAGTCTAAGCACAGTAAAGTAAAGCTTAAAAGATAGCTATCAACATGGTTTTTATTTAAGAAAAATTACATTGGAGGTATTTGAACTATATTAGGTGTTATAAGTAGATACCTAAATTTTTTTTGGCATTTTAATACCCAATCCCATGTCAGTTTGAATTTGCCCGTTAAATCAGGGGTAAAATTCATCTTTTCACACCCCAAACCCTCTAATATCCTTTTGTTCTTCAATTTTGGAGATCAAAATTAAAAAAAAAAAGGTTTGAGAAAATCTCACACCTATGAAATTTGTTTCCCATTTTTGATCAAAACCAAAAAAAAATTGAGGCAAAAAACATGATAAAATCTCTAAATGGAAGCTATGGTCCATGGATGGTGAAAATAAAATTTTAGCTTCGATAATGTGCTATTACAGGAGGCCAGGCATCCAAAAAACTTCATGGATCGAGAACAAACAAGGAAGGAGGTCCAATGGATGTGAAAAGTACGTGGTAAATGTGATTTTTTTGTTTAATGGTAGCATTAGTATAATGTTGAGACAATTTTGATGAATACTTACAAGTTTAGTTGGCAAACCGAAAGTGGTTTTCTATTTTTGTTCCTTTGTTTCTGTTGTGGTTGAGGAAAAAAAATGAAATTGAACAATTTTAATGGCATATTCTAATGGTTGAGAAATTTGTTCTTTGTGTGAGAAGTACATGGTTTGAATTCAAGTAAAGGTTTGAATATAGGACCTGAAAGTACATCCTTAGTGGTTTTGCCACTGGGATAAGCCTACAGAATCATGTTATTTTAGTATGGTTGTATTTTATTTTCAGTCATAGTAGATTATGTTGCTTTACTGGATTTTTATTGGGATCCACTATATTGGGTTTTTTTTAAACAATTAATACATTTTCTTTTAAAAATGCTAATTGTCACTACTGGTTACTAATTACCATCGGTGACAAATAATATATATATATATATATATATTATATTTTCACTAAAACCTTTTACTTTTCAAGTTTTTGCAATGCAAGGTAAAAATTTTAATTTCAAACAAATTGTTAGAGAAACCCTCATGGTGAATAATGGTAAATTTTGATATGTGCACTGGCCATAAAATAAACTATAACTTGGATATCGATAACTTGAATTTTAAGCTATAACTTGGATAGTTAACTTGAATTATAAGCTTCCATGTTGAACTCCTATTATACTCTCATGTGATGAGGAACCAATTGATAATCAAATAATTTTTAGAAATTTACTCGAGATAATTGTAATGCTGCAGTCAAAATTACCACCCACTCAATTGTTAGAAGATCAATCTATTGGAAATTTGAAGTTGTCCTATGTAGCAACAAATTGAGAAATAAAAGATCTGAACAGATAACTAAGACTACCAAGAAGGCTAGGACATCTGTTGTGGTGAAAATTAGATTACTCGCAAGTGCATGAATCAAGAAGTAATAAATTAATTTTTTAGAGAAAACCGAATATCGATCGCACGAAAAATAATGTCTCTAGTTATCAAAAATTAATTTTATTACTAATCAAATCTTAGAAAATTAAAAGAGTGATTGTTTGATTGGTTGGTTTTGTGAAGCAAAGTAGTAATTAAATAGAAAGCAAAATCAGAAAGCAAAGTAAAGGCAACAAAAATAATAAACCAAAGTCTCAAATTATTTATGGAACAAGGATTATGACTTCAGCACAATTAATTTTATTTAGTTTCAATGCATGAAAAATTCATTAGTTAACCTCTCTTAACCTAAAGTGACCAAGAGTTGATCCCTCAATGCATCTTGATCTAGCAAGCACAAGATACTTTAATCGTCCCTAATCTAAACTACCAAATTTAATCCCTAATACATGCAAACCCAGTAAGCTCTTGTTAAGGTGTCACTAGGAATGATGATATCCCTATCTACCATGTATTTCATTGCAAACAATATTATATCCCTTATCCCTAAGTGAATACAATATTAAATTATTCACTGAAAGCATTAAGATCAACAATGAAATATTAACTATCAATATGAATTAAAACCAAACATGCATTAAAAACTAAATATTCATAATAGGGCTACATCATAATTCTTATAAAAATTTAACTATTCATGTTCTTAGAAGTAGCCATCAATAAATCAAAGCAAAATATAGTATAAATGACAAAACAAATAAGAAAAGAAAAAACATATTCAAAGCTTGTGGCTGCCAAATTCTCCCAATTGTTCTTCTTTCAATTACTTCTTCAAATATGTCTCCAAATTAAGGTTGAATTCTTCCAAAGATGCTGGCTGAAATTCTCCATTCTTTAGATTTGGAAAATAGAACTTGGGATCTAGATATTTGTATTTCAGAGGTTACCAATGACGATGGTTCTATTGTGACCCCAGATTTCATCCGGCATTCTTTTCTTGATGTTGCTAAGAGTATGGCCTTTTTTAGGATGTATCTTCATTCTTCGGATAAGCTTTTTTGGATGCATTCTTCCTCAAGTAAGATTTCTTGTAAAAAGGTTTATGCTCAGTTTTATAAGAATGGTACATGTTTGGATTGGTGTAAAAGGCTTCCTTACATTCCTCTTTCTCATTCTATCTTATGTTGGGGGCTTTTATTTTCTATTCTCTCGATTGATGAGGTTTATAGAAGACATGGTTTTAGTTTTCCTTCAAGTTATCCAGTGTGCAAACAAGAGGAAGAATCCTTTTTTCATTTATTTCTTTTTTGTGATTATGTTGCTACCATTTGGGTTTTTCTTTCAGTTCATTTTGGGAGGGCTTTGGATGTTTTGGCTAACTGTCTTCATATGTTTCCTTGACCATTTCTTATTCCATGAGTGGTCAAGTTTTCAATATGTGGCATTCCTTTATAGTTGTGGCCTTCAATACTATCTAGTATGTTAGAAATCAACCTTTTGTTTTTGGTAAATATGTCCTTCTTTTTCTTGCTTTGGTAATGGTGGCAGGGCTATTAGGGAGGCAAATCTTCTTACTCATGGTTCTATGCATAATAATGTCTTGGATTTTTTGCTTTTGAAGAAATTGAGGGTTTCTTTGAAGCTGGCCAAGGCTTCTTAAATTCTAGAAGTTTGTTGGTGTCTTTTCCGGTTAATTAGGTTAGAGTAAATACGGATGGTGCAGCTTTTGGTCTTATAGCTTTTGGATGGAGGTGGTATTTTTCGTACCTCGGGAGGTTTGGTAAAGGGCTCTTTTGCAATTCATCTAGGTGTGGTTTCTGCTTTTGACGCTGAGCTTCTGGATGAGATGTTTTCCATTGAGAATGTTAAAATTTATGGTTAGCATCCCATCTGGATTGAGTGTCATTCTCTGTCGGTGGTTTCTCCACTCCACCGATCTTCCCTTGAAATTCTTTGGTGTCTTAGAGCTCGATGGTCAAATTGTATTTTCTTTCTTTCTACAATTCAGTATAAGGTCACTCATATGTACCGAAAGGGAAATTGTGTGGCGAACATTCTTTCTATGCTAGGTATTCATCTTTCTTCAGATAATTGGTGGTTCAATCTGCCATACTTTTGTGATTCAGCACATTATGGTGATTTATAGGGTGGTTGTTCTTTTCATTTTTGTTAAAGTTGTTCTTTGTTTTAGCCTTTTTAGGTTTGTTTGTATTGTCGGTGCTCTTTTTTCTTATATCGATTTCCCCATAGAGTTTTTACGGTGTAAAGTTTTATTGAGGGCAGTTAATCTTTCCTTTTCTCTTTAGATTTTTTTCTACAAGACTCTCTTTTGTATTCTTTTTTTCTTATTAATGTTATTGTGAATAAGCTTTTGGGAGTGCCAACCTAGTTGGAATTCCTATTGCTGCCTCTAAGCCTTTTTTATTTAATATATTTTTATGTTTTTTAATTATTTATGTTAAGAAATTAATAATATTAAATTTAAATTATTTTAAAATAATATTATTATTTTTAAAAATTATTAAAATATTATTAAAATAATAAAATAATAAACCAACCAAACAAAAGCTTTAATGGTCAGTCCATTTTGGTTTGGTTTCTCCCATTGGTTCAGTTCGATTTGGTTTGCAAAAAAATCAACCAAATCGAACCGACATCTAGCCCTGGTTTGATCTTGTATGGGAATATTTCACCCATATGGTAACTTTTAGTTCACTAACAAGCCTATAATAAACATTTAGCCCCACTAACAAGCCCAAAGAAGATGATCCCCTTGAATCAAAGCCTAAAAAAGTGTCTATAAATAGTTAGGCACAATCATTTCACGTATAAGTTCTATCGTATGTCATTTTTTCCCAATTTTTTGTATTCTCTCAGTAAACACTATACTAGCTTGAGCATTGAATGTCATTAGGCAAGGCACCACACCTGTGTCAAGTGTACTCCCTTCACTTTCTATATCTTTTGCAGGATCACAGACAATGA
Source organism: Ochetophila trinervis (assembly GCA_003254975.1). Lineage (NCBI taxonomy): Eukaryota > Viridiplantae > Streptophyta > Magnoliopsida > Rosales > Rhamnaceae > Ochetophila > Ochetophila trinervis. The sequence goes on from QANX01000423.1 coordinate 27,456, forward strand.
TGAGGTACTAAATACAAAAAGGCATTTTTTAACCTAAATAGTTTGGCACCCACTGTGAGGCTTGAAACGTAGACCATAAGTTTGAGAGCCTTAATTGAGAAATAGTCAGAAAAGCAAGCATTAAATGGAAACTACAATTAACGATGACCTAGCAAAGAGAAACCATGCAGGGTGGCCAAACCACCCAGTGACATCACCATTTATGGTGAATGAGTGGTTACCATCTATCCCAAATGACTCATAGATGGCCGGTGTAACCATCAATGAAACTTAAAAAACTTGATTTTGTAGGTAACCGCCATTTATAGAGCTACAAATCTTGGCAAAATCATCACTTTTTCATTTGATATCCACGATGAGTCAAGGATCACTAGCCACACCAAAACAATAAGCAGATGTCAATCTTTGTAATGGCAATGGCCATTTATCTCAACCATCCAAGGAAAAGCTACATTAAAGTCATAAAGTCTAACCCAAAACTCATCCTAACACCATGACTATACATGACGAGTTGAAGCTCACCACCCCCAATAAAAACATAGTTGAACATGATCTATAGAAGCAACATTGAAGCTCGACATCACTAAAAAATGCCTACACACATTGCCTAAATAGTCACTCGAGCCACCACATGTGACGTTGCAAATTGTGTTGAGTTAAGTGTCACCTTTGGTACTATAAGAACCAGCAACCACATATCTATGTGATAGGGTTAATCTCTAGGCTCATTTGACCAGAAACCACCTCAATCGAAAGCCAAAAGTGATGGCTGAGCCATATTTTCCGGCAACCCTCACTCCAACGAGTGGGAATTCACTACCACCACCAAAAGAATGACCATGAGCCAATTTACCTAATAACAATTTTCCTATATCTTAACTCAATCAAAAAGTAACATAACAAACAACTAAACTTTTTCATCGGAACCCCTATGACCAACATCAACATTGTCAGTGAGTAGGCTCTTACCACCCACCTCAAATGATTTTTCCTAAGCTGACTTATGAAACCCCTATAAACTCTAGCACGATTGTTTTGGCAAAACCATAAACACAGAGCCATCCAAATCCATCAAGAAGCCAAACACCATGATATTAAAAAGGGCCAATCTATCTAATAACACCACTTACACTCCTCAACTCTACTAGAAATGCCACAACCAAAGCTCTTAAGACCAGTCAAACCACCTTCTCTGCTGCACTGTTGCTGGTAAATGGATAGTCACCATCGGTGCTAAAAGCTTTAACCTAAGATGATTTGTCTAAAAGCGATGTTCTTAGCTAAAAATTCCAGTGGAAATATAATTTTGGTAACTGTCGACTTTAATCAAACATCGAATTGTGCACCATATCAAATCGTTGCCGCCGAGAAACTACAATAATTCGTAAATGATTGAATATACACTGATATATGCATCATCAACAAGCTTTAATTTTCTTTAGAATAAGTGTTGATTTAAAGCCCTAAAAGAGTTGTAATGATCAAATTGCTCTAAAGTGCTTTAGACTGGGGGGGGGGATGACATAAAGCTTGAGTAGAGCTGCAAATAAACTTGAAAGTTTAAACCAAATAAAAGCTCAATTTTCTTTTGCAATTGTACGAACTTCAAAAAGTACAAGCAAAACATCAATTTTATATTTGGTATTATGAAAGACCCATAATATTTTGGGCAAATTTATCTGCTTTATATGCATTTTCATGTTTGGAGCATATATATATATATATCTATTTCTAGTATAATTATCTAGAGTCACATGTTTTGAGCCTTTTTATACGCTATCACATATTTCTAGCATATTCATTCATTACTAAATATTTTAGAAATATTTATCGGTAATTATTTACTTTGGACAATTAATTTATCATTCTAAGAAAGACCCATAGCATGGTGGGCATATTTATCTCTTATCTAGAAAGCCATGGTGTTTCGTAAACATTTATTTGGTATTATGGAAGACCCTTGGAATTTTGGGCATAATGTTTGATATTTTGGAAGATTTATTAGAATTTTGGTAATGTCAATCTCTTATTCTATATTTCAGGTAAAATCATCTGCTATTTAATGTTGCAGCCATATTTATTTGTTATTTCATATTATTGCAATATATTTCTAGTATTCTACAAGATCTTTACTATTTCAGGCCAACTTATCACGACTTTGGTATGACCCCTCAAATTTCAATATTTCTGCTAATTTATTGAGAATTTATGAAAAAATTGTTAGAAATTTAAATGAGTGGACTGCCATAATCATGATTCACTTACAATGGCTTATTTGTATCAGTAATGAATGGTTTTGGTTACTAGTATTTTGTTGTGAATCTCTTAGGACAAGACCCACTCCGAAAATCCCTCAATATTATTCGGAGAAGCTCCGGCTGAGAAAGATTCCATCAAAACCCTTCAGGTTAGTTGATAGGATCCTTCTCCGAAAGAGAGTTTATTAAACAAGTAACCAATAAGTAAGATATAATTTGTGAATAAGGCATGCATCACATTGATATACTGATAGTCATACAAAACTATTAAATCAGTTTGGAAAGTAGATGGAATGTCAAATCCACTAAGTGAGATAAATAGAAATTATATATAATACAATCCGGAAGTAAACAGAATAAAAGTACATAGTCTATTACATAAACAAGAAATAGTAGCGGAAGCCAAGTACGGATGCGATGCTGACGGTAACTCATGAGGACCTGCAACTAGGACCTGGGGGAACAAGGTTGCAATACAAAACATGAGATATGAATATCTCAATGAGTGCTCCTAAGTAACTACAAAATAGATGTCAAGTAGGTAAAATTCCTTAAACTCAAAACCTCACGTCACTCCTTGAAAAGTTCTCCGTTTTGAAAATAATTTCACAAAACCCTTAGCTTTGTTCCCAAAAATTATTAAATCATTATACCACAATTTAGGGCAAAAACATAATTTAATATAATCACTCAAAATCACAAATCAATCACTAGACTCGTACATTAAATTTCGTAAAACATTTAAAAACATTTGGTTGTACATATTCTCATAAAATACTAAGTCGATGGGCCACAACTCGTAAAACCAATCTAAAATCATAAATCAATAATCATATATCAAAATTAGTACCACATTCTAGTATCTGGTCGTATGACCCTCAGCATCTTGATGGCGTCGCAGGCGGGGGAAGGGGTATAACTCATCACGACGGACCAGCATCTCAAATACGTCATGGCAGGATCCTCATTATCTCTCTCCCGACACATGTCCTCAATAGAAGATGGCGTAATATCATAATAGGGCGCGTAATAACAAATATATCTCAATCAATATATCAATACTGTGTGGTACTCCTCAAAATCATCTTCGAGATCACCCATAATCGGATTTCATCAATGTTTTCAAATCCTTTTGTTTTAAAATCATAGTAAATTCAACAATTTTCCAAAATCTTCTATTCTGAAAAATTTCACAAAAATAATCAAAACTGTCGACCATAAGAAAATTGCCCCAAAAATTCTTAAATTCCATAAAAGTCACAACTTTTCTTAAATTACCATTTTTTACAAAATTACGAAAAAATAACCAAAAATTTCATAAATCACCCAATAACCATTTAAAACACAAATTTCATATTTATTCCAAATAAATATGAGTTCCATTAAAATCACAAATACATATATAATCTAGATTCAACAACCATTTAAATCCACGTATCATATATTTAATAAGCATAATTTAAATGCACAAGAAAATCCAATCGAAACAAATCAAATGCAATTCAATCATAATAGTATATAATCCCAAAATATTTAAAAAATAAATACACTCACTGATCATATGTGTGCTCCTGCTGGATCTCTGGTCCAGCTCTCGACTGTGCACGAACGCCTAAAATAATTCACCAAAAATTCTTTTAATTATCGAAGAATTAGCGAAAGCTCAGAGGAGTTCACTGAGTTCCTAATTACAAGATTAAAACACTAATTACTGAAATTTCCTTTCAATTTCAGTAATTACGAAAATGCCTTTATCGGCTATATACCTAAAATTTAGGACTTTTAATTTTCTCCAAAATTAAGCATTGTGTTATGTTCCCAAGACCTTTAGGAACCTAGTTGACTGCCCAATTTCACTCAATTTCATTTCGAAGCAGTCCGATTTGAATCTCTACTTTCGGCATCGGAATGAAATTTGGGTTTTTCCATTTCAAGTCCGTTTTTTACAAACTTTATATCGAAATGCAATTGAAGATGCAATGAATAATAATTTACCTTCAATTTGGTGATTTTTCACTGTTAATGATCAAAATTATTCCCAAAAGATCGTGTTCACGGCTAAAATTAGGCATTTTTTTATCTCAGCCAAATTGGATCAAATTGACGACATAACTAGTTTGCCCATGACCCAAAGAACATGTTGAGATCGGTGTTGAGCACCCACTCACTGCATCTCGCTTTACCAGAGAAGATGAAGTTTAAGCCAAAACGAAAGTTCGTCGAAGATGTTAATGGTGAATGAGGCAAATGATGAACCTCAGGTTAGCTTCACCGGCACGAGGGGAAGCTTTCTGGGTTGGTGGTGCACCACCACTCACCGGCAGTGGAGGAGAATGGTGGTCGCGCATGAGATCGAGTTGCAACAATTATGGGAGGCGCGTACAACACTTATGAGGGTTTTCGGAGCTTAGCGAGCTGCAGGGTCGCCGTGGTGGTGGCTGTATCGTGCCACTCGCTGGAAAATGATGGGGATCTAGGTCAAAGTGGTGGCTATTCAAATGGTTTTTCTGTCACTTTGAGAGCATTTACTGACGGGCTACTGTGGTTTTCTAGTGCCTAAATTAGTACCACTATAGAGCTCGTCATACAAGCTTTCTAATGGTACTAGGAACACATCATAAATCCACCAGATGAGAGAGATACGGCCAATCAAAGTTGGTATGGCCACAATATCAATTTTCTCTCTCCTCTCATCATATTGCAGAAAATATATAGAAGATAATGAATAGTAATGTCTTGGGAAGCGTGAAACTAGTATTTAAATACCAAATTGTGAGCTTTTAGTTGTTGATAGCTGTAGGGCACAAATATTTGAATTAAAGTCCTCAAAAAACACTGAAATGCATTTGATTAAGATTAAAAAAAGTACAAATAAGTCTAAACTGATCCTGAAATTAAAATACAACTTTGATTGACCATAACTTAAAATCTACAACTCCGATTTGGGTGTGCCGATAGTCTACGGACTCGTAGGAATGACCTCTATGTTATGCTTGATAAGTTTTGAGTAGAAAATCGCCTAAATAAAAATTCAATATTGAGCCTCCATTTGGTCAACTTAGTCCAAATTCTAAAACAAGCAATGAGAGTGGATTCAAGTTGTTACAACCCATTTTTTAGAAAGTATTACTACTACTAGTAGCCCATTTTTTTAGAAAGTATTACTATTTTTTCTTTTGTGTATAAATAAAAGAGGATGGGTTACATGAATTACATACTGCTTCTATTTATACTTTATAAATGGAAGGGTGTAGGCGTTCAATAGTAGTATGTACAAACAGACATTTAGAGACTCTAAACGTGTAGCTAAGGTTTATTGATGACTTATGTTTCATTCTTCGATTGAGTACTATAGATTGTTGTGTCCATCGTACTTCCACTTGTTTGCCGCAATGGATTTTGGATCATCTACTTTTGAAGGTACGTAGTATGATTTACTATGTATTAATCTATGCTTATTGATCTAGGGTTCAGAACATGCTATACATTTGATTTTGATTTATTGGTGAAAGAATGTTATTTTTGTATTTTAATATATTTTATTTGTGTATCATATCCTATATGCATAAGTTAATAGACTGCATTTTTGTTTCGTGAATCTTTATGAGGATTTAAAACACTAGAACAAATGCTGCATGATGATGATGCAAAGTCTCATGGCTGACTCAATTTATGCCAACATTCTGAAGATGGATAATGCAAAGAAATTTCTTGAGAAGATTGGAAAGAAATTTGTCAAGTTTGACATGAACGAGAAATATCATTACTTGGATTTCTTGAATAACACCATGTATGATTGCACCCATGGTATAAGGGAGCACATTCTTCTTGTTTCATCTTGCTTCAACAAGATTAAGGACCTCAAGTTTGAACTTGGTGAGGAATAACTGACATACACCATTATGAGGAGTCTCCCAACTCAATTTGATAATATTTTCCAGTCTAAATACGAGGAATGATGGTTGCAGTTTGGAAGATTTGATTGCAATTCTGTTAAGGAGGAGGATGACATTAAATTGAATAGATCTAAATCTATTGCTATGGTCGGCAATAGTGGAAGTCAATTTAAGAAGTTTACTTTGAAAAAAGGGTAAGGTTTCAAACCAAACAAGAAGAAAGCTTTTGTTGCTAAGCTGAAGGAAAACAATGTTGAAGCATCTTCATCTGGGGTGGTGAAATATGCCTTCAATGGAAAGTGTCATTATTATAACAAGTATGGACATAAAAAACTGGCTGTTGGAAGTTGCAAAGACAACAATAGAGAAAAGGTAATCTCTTGATGGTTGAGGCTAATATAACTAATGTTCCTATGGAATCTTGGTGGTTGAATACTAGAGCAACAATTCATCTGACTAATACTTTGTAGGAGATGATAAGAAAAAGGAGGTCAACCAATCTTGGACAACATGTTTACATGGAAGGTAGCTCAAGAGTGAAAGTGGACATTGCAGGGATGATCAAGTTGAAGATTGCAACAAATAATGTTTTGGAGTTGCAAAAAAGTTTTTTATGTAACCTTTATAAAGAGGAATTTAATTTATTTTTTATTTTTTGAATAGTCAAAGGTACAATTTTGTTTTTGGAAATAAGAGGAATGAATTGTTTAAGGATTTTGTTTTGGTTGGTTTTGGAACCTTACATGGGAATTTAAATCGACTTGATTTATTTGGTAATGGCTCTTCTAATTCTTCTGTTAATATGGTCATATCTCCTATTAATGCTTCCAAAAATCCTCTTGTTAATGACAATTCTTCTATGTTGTAGTGTAAATGTCTAGGTCATATTTCCAAACAATGGATGGGGAGATTGGTTAAGGGTGAAATACTTCACAATATTGATTTCTCAAACATGTCAACTTGTGTTGAATATGAAAAAAGCAAGCTAACTTCGAAAGTTAGAAAGGATAATAAGCCTAGGTGTTGAGATGTTTTGGAACTAATTCGCACTATACTTATGGGCCTTTCACATCTTCTATTGTAGGAGGCTATATGTATTTCATCATCTTCATTGATGACTTCTCTCGTTACGGATATGTTGATTATATCTGCAATAAGTCCAATGCATTGACTGCATTCAAGGAATTTAAGATGAAGATGGAACTTAAGATTAACATAAGCTAAAGATTGTGAGGTCTGACAAAAGAGGATACTTCTATGGCATATATGATGAAAATGGAAAAGTCTAGGACCATTTGCATCATTTCTATAAGAGTGTGGCATTAATGCACAGTATACAATGGCTAACACTCCTCAAAAAATGGTATAGCTGATAGGAGAAATCACACACTATTGGACATGACGTGGTGTACGTTGGCGAACTCTACCTTGTCTAACGACTTGTAAGGAGAAGCCTTGAGGATGATCACTTACATTTTGAATCAATTTCCAAGCAAGTCTATTCCTCTAACACCATATGAGTTGTGGACATGGAGAAAACCTAGTTTGGATCATTTTTGAATATGGGGTGGTAAGGTAGATGTTAGAATTTACAATTCCCAGATCAAAAAGTTGGATTCTAAAACCATTAGTGGTTATTTTGTTGGATATCGCATAGGATACAAAGGTTCTAATTTTTTTTTTATCCCTTTCATACAACGAGAATTCTTGATTCAGATAGAGTTGTCTACTTTGAGGATGACTTTAGTGTCGATGACAATAATAGTCCAAATGAATTCCAGTTCAAAGAGGAACATATATTGTTTTCCACCGTTGATGTTCCTGTTAGAGATTTTGTTAATTCGGATGTTGAAGAGCCAGTGATTGAGCATGAGAGACCATTGAACATGACGTTTAGGATACATCATATGCTGAAGTGCCTATGACAATATCGCAAAGAGCTCGAAGATCTGCCAATATCTAATGATTATTATTATTATTATTATTATTATTTTTAAACATAAATGATGAGACAAATCTGGTCATTTATGAATAGGGGTGTAAAACAGATTGGACAGCATGAACATGATACGTTAAAATTGGACATGACACGATACAAACTGTGTTGTGCCAAGTATGAAGCATGTAGTGGCTGTGCTTTGGAGGCACATTGGCTAGGCATGGTACGAGCCCAAGGTAGGCCAGGTACGGCGTGTGCCCATGGCACAACTAGCACGAATGTTTGATAAATATATAAATTATATCAATTTGCTTTATAGTTTTATTATTTAGTGATTTTTTAAAGTTAATCAATATAATACTTTATTTAATTAATATTTATTTAAAATTTAAGCTTTTTAACTATTGATTATCATATTTTTATATTATTTCACTACTACAGAATATAGCTATTGACGACGGCCATACTTTTATATAGACGTCGGTTGAAAAAGAGAGCCGTCGTTAATAAAATAAGACGACGGTTAAAAAACATCAACGACGGTTTTAACTGTAACCGTCGTCTAAAGTTACATCAAAGACGACGGTTACTTCAACAACCGTCGTTGATAAAAGACTAAAATACACGTGGCAGCAACGTTGTGGCCACGTGTATATTGAAAAGTATAGACGACGGTTCCTAAAGGAACCGTCGTCTATTGTTAACTTATCGACGACGGTTCCTAAAGGAACCGTCGTCTATACTTACATAATAGACGACGGTTCCTTTAGGAACCGTCGTCAATACTTTGTGTATACCTGGATATCCCAAAAAAAAGAAAAAACCAAAAAGACGACGGTTTTAGCTTAAAACCGTCGTTTTTTTTTTTTTTTTTTTTTT
>QANX01000425.1:0-35843 GCA_003254975.1 Ochetophila trinervis
AATATCATTTTTCTATAATAATAATAATAATAATAATAATAATAAATGTATCCACATTTAGCATTATTGTTATGGATTTTATTTTCCCTTCAAAACTGAGAGAAAAAACTGAAAAAGGGTGGAGGAATCACATGTTTCTCCAGCTGCTCCCTCTCTTCTTTCTCACACCTCCAGGTCTTGTTTCTCACATCTCTCATTTTCTACTTTCTTACATACCAGGATATTTATAATTATAAATGAATATAGTATTTATTTATTTTTGGTAAATAAAAAAAAGACATATCCTTATCCTTAGCGGAGTTATATGTTCAGGAAGTATTTAGCGAGTGAACTGATCAATGTATTTTTTTAATCCGATAGGAGTCTGCGTTGGGAGCCCACGTCGCTAAAATTTCATTTTTTCTTGTGTAGTAACAGCGGAGATGAGCATTTGAGTCCAAATGGGGCTACCAAAACTCGAACTTCAACTCTCATACTCGCAGATGTAAAAATTCAACTGACTCCTACTACTGAACTAAACCCTCAAATGCATAAATATAATATTTATTATTAGAATATGTGTCTTTACAATTGAAAAAGTAGATATCTTTTTAATTGAATAATGATATCTTTTAGGAATGAATCTGTCTTTTCGAAAAGTTACTCTGCCTATAAGACAATGCAATTAAATTTAGAAACTAGAATGCTAATAGTTTTACTAGTCTAGAGTACAAATATTTATTTGGTTTGCCAAAATTTAAATTTGTAATGCTACTACTTAGATTATTGATTGTTGTATATTAGGAGACATGATCTTGTAGAATTTTAAAAACTGAAAGGAGTGAAGTATATGTCTGTTTATTTATCTTTTCTTAAATAAATACTTTTAAGAAGCCTCAATTACATTTATGGCTTAATTGCTATAAACAAGCCTCAATCAGATTTATTTATCTTTTCTTAAATTAATATTTTGCATTCATATATTTTTATATACGTATATATGTTTGTTTCATCATTAATTTGTTTATATTTTTGATAATTTATTTAATTGTTATATTTTTCCAACACTTTCTAGCATTGTAATCTATCACAAAGCCAAAGTCATTAATCTTCAAATTAAATTCCATTGTAGGAGGAAAAATCCTTTGTTCGGATGAAGCTACCAATTGCCGATAGGAACAGTATTTCCAATGAGAAAGTTTCAAGTCTTAACCACCTTCAGCGTGGACACCACTTACCAGAGGAGATTTTAACTTCAAAATGTTTGTTTTATTTACAAATATATTTTGTTGAATAAAAGTAATTTTTTTTTTTGTAAAGATATACAATAAATTATTATGTCAAGAAAAATGGAAATTATTAAAAATAAAATAAATATAGAAAAAGAGTAATGCTAAAAGAACTATTTAGTCTATTAGTATATATATCTATCAAGTATACATATATCATTGTTCCATTAATTAACATATTTATATAACTTTGATATGGATAAGTAAACTCTTTAAATGACAAATGTAATTAAATATAATGACACGTGTATATTTGATAGATATGTTAGTAGATTAGATAATATTTTTATCATTATTAAAATAAAATAAAATTTAAGTAAAAAATGGGAAAAAAAAAAGTTGAGAGAAAGTATAATTTTTATTTTGAAAATTAGAGAGTTAAATTTTTTTTCCATTACCCACACAGTCAATATCCAAACTAGAACAAAAACTAAAAAAATAAAATAAAATTGATAAGGAATTCCGTGTAATCAAACATGAGAAAAATTTAGTTTTTATTTGTTTTTTTTTCCTTTGCACTTTTTTCCCCTCCTTTATATCTTTCTAACTAAAAAACAAAAGCCTCAAGAAACTACTTTACTAACTTGCCCAAATTTTGGTAACTTAGTGTCTGTATAGTGGAATTATTCATATTACCCTGGCTATAAGAAAACCACTGACCTAATAATAATAAATCCAAGGTAAATAAATAGGCTCAATGGCAAAGAACCTAATAAAGCCTCTAGTACTCTCAAGCAAACACAATGATACTTTTCCTTAAAAAAGATAAAATAAAAAAAATACTAATATGATCATTAATTAGAGTGTCATTAGCAAGGAGCTCTTAAATATTTGAAGAACCCTAAAAAATTAAAAGTAATTTTTTTTTTATCAAACTTCAACAACACTCTCTATAATTATTTTTTGTTTTACATATTCTAATAAACAATTATTATACACATATTTTTTTTTCTTTATACCGGTACCATAGTATTAAAAAAAATTAAAATATAAAATTTTAATTAATAAATTTAATTATAAATGTGTATGAAAAATTATAGAGTAATAATAAATTTNTAACTTTTATTTTTAATTTAAAAAGCCTAATAGAATTATAAAAAAAAAGGTTCTTAAAATATATAAAAAAAATTAGTTTTTTAAAATTTTAAAATTTCTATTCAAGATACTCTAACACGAATATCTCCTCCGCTCATTCTTTTCTGTTTTACATATTTACCCACAAAGAAGGGTAGCCTATGGTTGGACTTGGATGTGTTGATTTTGAAACAAACAGTTTCCTCAAGGTCCACATTTTTCATTTCTGAAAAATTACCCAAACATATAAATTACTACTTTTCCAAGGAATCTCATATTTCCACCAATTTTAGCACAAATCGAATCTGGCCTAAGGCCAGTTTAAAACATACTGCTATTTCGATTCACTTATAACATTGTTGTTTTTTAGGTTGAAGTTGTCAATCTTAGAGTTTATCATAATATAAATTTATGGATAATTTAATTCAGACTAATCAGTGATATCTACAATCTTTCAGAAAAAAGTAGAGTGACAAAATTGTTATTTTGTTGAACAATAATTCTAAATTTGATTTTTCCAGTCCAAATTTTAAAAAATAATAATAATGATAATGTCATTTTCTTTTTTCGAACTCATGTTAAATTGGAGAATGTAGAATTTTTACCTCCAAACTCAGACCGAATCCAAAACTCAAGGGTTAATACTAATAATGATTGTCATTTGAGCTGTCTCCAAAATGAGCATTAATCCTCTTACCAAAAAAAAAAGAAGAAGAGCATTAATCCATAGTATACAGGACATGGTTTTGAAATACTTGTATTGAAGATTAAATTATATAATAAATCAGATGTTGAGGTGTGAGATGAAGTGGAGACAAAACTCTAAGAAGAAAACGACAAAAAGTCAAATGAAAAGTAAGCCAATTAACTATGTGTAGTTTCCATATGGGTTTGAGATCTATTCCATACATGGCCCTCTGGTGGGGTCATATTGTAGCCAATTCTGTCCCCATCTTAGTTGGAGAGCCACATGCAATTGCATGAAGAGGTAGCCCTCCTAGGGAAAGAGACAATTCGGCAAATGGTTTTGGCTTTGACTATTAATTAACCCCTAATAGAATCTTAAATTAGCAAAGCACTGTACAATCAGTGAGCTAGAGTTTATCAATCAACCGATTTGGGACTTGCTATTTGGAAGAAATAAAAAAAAATGATTTTTGTTTTTATTTTGTAGTTGGCAAAAGTTTCAAGAATTTGGTTAGAGAGAGTGAATTTGATGGTGTGTGTACACTGCATATATATATATATATATATATATATTATATACAGGGCCAGCTAACCTTTTTAGAGGCCTTAGGCAAAAACAATAACGAGGTTTTAATTATATTTATTTTATTTTATTTTAGAACTTAAAATTTGTCACGTGTTCTCTTCTGAGATTGAATTAACTATTCAATTTCTCTCTCTCTCTCATAGCTAGATTAATATTTTGTAGTAGAAATTATAATTATTAAAACAAAACAAAAACAAATATTAACAATAAATAATAAATTATATATATAAATAAAATATAAAGTTATATAACAGTGGAATTTATTATTATTATTATTTTTAACAATCAAAGCCGTATACAGTTAGAATCTATGATTGATCCGGTATGATATAGCTTTGTCTTTTTACTTTTTAGTAAAAAAAATTGAAAAAAATTGAAACCAGTGTTTGAAAAAGTATAAAAAAGATGAGAAAAAAATAACATGAATTAGAAGATGGAAAGAATATATATATATATATATTTAACCAAAAAAAAATTATATATATATATGATGAAGTTTGAGAAAATAAAATATAATTTTAGAAATTAAAACAGACTAAAAATTGAAAAATATATTATCTAAATATAGAGTAAAAATTTCATTAATGTAATTACATAATTATATTTTTTAAAAATTGTTGAAATTAATATTAAATATTTACCTTTTTCAAAATATTAGCATTAATTGTTAATTAATATCTTATGTATTAAAATAAAAATAAAAATTGGGGCCAAGGTAATCTAGGGGCCTTAGGCAACCGCCTTAGTGGCTTTATCTCAGAACCGGTACTGTATACACACACATATTACACAGGTATACACACATACACACAGTTAGTTTTTCATGATTAAATTTTTGATTTATTTAAACCAGCAATGTTTATATGGTAAATGCTTATTAGTTAGTTATGTGATCAATTATTATTTGAATTCAAATATAATATTCTAATTAAATATGAGGGATATTATCACCAAAAGTCTCTGAACTATATCGGGTTTTACGATTTATTCCTATAATTTTTTTTTTCTCAGTTTACTCCTCGAAGTGAAGAAAGTGTGTTACCGTTGGTCCTTTCTCATGATTCCGTCGAAATACACTGTTAACTTGCACGTGCAAGTCACGTGAAACCACTTTGGAGGGCTGATTAAGTAATTTTCTACCCATTTTAATAAATGTTGTTGACTTCTTTCAATTGGTACCACAAGAATCTTAGCTGGATGCAGCAAAACAACCCCAAAAAGAGAAACTCTAAAAAAAAAAAATATTCATAAATATTCATAAACTCTAAAATTAATAAATTTCAATTTTAAATATTATTATGATATTCCTGATAGAAATACTCCTATTTTTTTCATAAATATTCATTATTTAATTTGCCAATGGTATTATTGTTGGTTTCTCTTATACCACCGATCAATACATCCTTAAAATATATGATAGTGATATTCCAGATTCATAATCTTATTAATTTCTATTAGGAATATCATAATAATATTTCTATTAAAATATTTCTATCAGGAATATTTCTCTTAAAATATTTCTATCAGGAATATCATAATAATATTTAAAATTTGAATTTATTAATTTTAGAGTTTTAGAGTTTATGAATATTTATGAATATTTTTTTTTTTAGAGTTTCTCTTTTTGGGGTTGTTTTGCTGCATCCAGCTAAGATTCTGGTGGTACCAATTGAAGGAAGTCAACAACATTTATTAAAATGGGTAGAAAATTACTTAATCAGCCCTCCAAAGTGGTTTCACGTGACTTGCACGTGCAAGTTAACAGTGTATTTCGATGGAATCATGAGAAAGGACCAACGGTGACACGCTTTCTTCACTTCGAGGAGTAAACTGAGAAAAAAAAAATTATAGGAATAAATCGTAAAACCCGATATAGTTCAGAGACTTTTGGTGATAATATCCCTAAATATGATAACTTTAAAACTAGAATTTACCAGGTAAAAAGTTTTAATTTAATAAAGTCAATGGTTGATTAGAAAAAAAATTATATATATATATATATATATATATATATATATATATAAGAGTATATAGGAGAAAAAAACCACGTGTTTTTGGTTTCCTCTGGGAATTATTTTCTCAACTGAAAGATTGGAAACTATAATAATAATAATCTCATGATTGAAGAGTAATTGGTACAGTTTTGACAAATGAAGATGAAAAATCTTGGCAAAAAGATGGAGAAAAAAAATCAAAATATATAATAAAATCTGTCCGTATATGGTCTACCATCAGATATTTAAATCTATCTTAAAATTTTGGTTTTTGGTTTTAGGATCATTGATACATTTTTAATTAAAAAAAATTTTATTTTAAAATTAAAGATCAAATGCACTTGACTGTTATTTTAGTTTGGGCAAATCTTATTTAGGGAATTTTTTTTTGGATACCTTCTAAGAGGTTAAAAGTTAATTATTGTTGAGAAAACATTTAAATGCTAATTGAATCTACTGGTTAATCCTAAATTCATTTTTTATTTTTAAATTTATAATCATTGATAAATCTCAAATAATAACAAGAAACTCACCATTTATTAGCAAACTGCATTACTATGATTACCAAAACCTACCTACTTCGATATTTATGTGTCACTCTCCTTTATTTGGTTCGTCTATTCCTAGCAATAGCTTTTATTAAAGTAGAATTAAAAGAAATTGTCATTTTCTTGTTGGCATGTGTAATTCAAAAGGACTTAAACTTGACTATTCACCCCCCATATACAGTTAATTACTAACTTGAATCAACTTTAAAAAGGAAAAAAAAAAGGAAAATTTTATTCCTACTCGTTTCTTAATATAAAGTTTTTCGAATATATGGAATTTTTTTTCTTTTTCTCACTTTTATTCATAGTTGCTAGTCTTCTTTTTATGTAATTTTTATTTTTTGAAATATACATATATGTCATATGTGTGTGTTTCCACGTTTATAGAATTTAACATTTCCACTGAATATTATCATTTAAATTATAATTTATATTTTGCATATTCCTATACTTATCAAAACGAATGCTCGTATTGATATTTTAGTAAAAAAAAAAAAGTGATCAACAACTATAATAAACAAAGCATATTTCAGAAGAAAAAAATCCAAGAACATTTACAAAAACTATAGCAAAATACGACTCCAAATTGTAAACATCAGCGAAAATACATAGTATAACATAGAGAAAAATGGAAAACAAAAAAATCCCTTCTCTCAAAACAAACTAACGAGCAAAATGTGACATGAGAGGAAAAAGAGGAACAGAAGCGGTGCAAGAAAAATCCAATAAATTCACAAAGATTAAGTGAGCTTTCGAAAGAATTTATAAGAACACCAATAAATAAACATAAAAAAGAGAGACTCGGTGGAGATATGTTTTTTTCTTTTTTTGGATAAATCTTGGTAGAGATGTGGTTCTGGGCCACATGATGTTTCTTCTAACATAAAAAGTACGATAGCACAAGAAGTATTCAAAAGTTATTATCATGTCCTTACTGTGTATTCCACTTAGGTGAGCCCCCTCAAAATTCAACAGGATTTTTTGCAAATTTTTATTTTATTTTATGTAATTTATTTTTATAATGTGTAATTTTTTCTATATTAAATAATTTTTATTCATAATGTGTAATTTTTATCCATATCATATAATTTTACTTTATTTCTTTAAGACTTTAACAACATCAAAGACAAATAAGGCAGTAAAATATTGATAAACCAAATTAGAAAATATATTAGGCAAAAGTCTATGGAGATTGAGGTATACACTATACTGGAGTGAACTCATCTCTTTCATCTTCGTCCACATCTTGCTTTGAGCAAGCAGGTGTTCGATTTGGTCTCGGTCTCTAGGTGAGTCAAGTGGAAGGTTGCTTCTATGGAAGGTACGCAAAGGAAATTTTTTTTCTATCCAATGAGAGCTGGGAAGCCCCGGAGGAGGAGGTGGGGAGGGGGAGGGGGGGTTAGAACCAGACCGGATTCTAGCGGGGAAAATATTGGCTACAAGGGTGTTTTAACGATTCACCATAGCCAAAATTGTGACCAAAATCTGGAGATTGCAAACATCGGTTAAGGTGGAGAAAGTTGGAGAAAACACTATTAAGTTCATTTTCGGATCAAAAGGAGACAAAAAGCACATATATAATAATAGACCATGGTCCCTAGATGGAGCTCATCTTATTCTAAAACTCTGGCCAGAGAACCAGGTCCTGGGGGATATTTCGTTTGATGCAACCACTCTATGGTTATAGATACACGGTTTACCAGCGGCAGTTATTCATGAATGAACAACGGAAAAAATAGAAAATCGGGTGGGAAAGGTTCTCGCAAAGACGATTAACAAAAGGTGCATTGTAGCACATAGTTATATTCGAATTCGGGTTGATATTCCTATCCAAGACCCGATTCCGGCGAGGTTTTTCTTTGCTCGTACAGACGATGAAATTTGGGTGCAGTTCAAATATGAAAAGCTTCTGGATTTCTGCTTCAAGTGTGACCTTCTCGATCATGTGACAGGGAGATGCAGGTTTGGAACTCAGGCGACTTTAACTTCAGATCATGAAATCTCAGCTATGATCTATGGACCATGGCTAAAGGCAGAGGTAGCCGGCTGCCTGAATTTTGTCAACCGATCTAAGGGGAATGAGGATAGGGGTTCTTTTCCCTGAAATAGAAAACCCTAGTGTCAGACGCAATAGTGCATAACAACAAACTACTTCTGGAATGTGCAGCTACTGATGGTCAATTTGACTAGGATAAACATAGACCTTTGGAGGAAATCAAGGTGGTGTGTGAGATGAGTAATGAAGCGGAAGCACTCAATCATAGATTGCAATGACAGTTTTCGGAGGATTTGATAGAGATAAATGCAGCTTTACTACACAAGTTTAGGGCCTCGAATAATGACCCTCAAATACTGGCCCAATGGGCCACCAAAATGTTGAACAATATAACATTGTTCAATGTTGAAGTGATGGATGGGCTAGAACAAAAATGGCTGGAGAAGCGGATTTGGGTCCTGCCTACAATACTGGAGCCCATGGACAGAGGCCACTTCAAGAAACTTGGGCTGCTGGAAAAGAGGAGCCACAAACCCTGAGCTACAAACTTTTAAGAAACCGGTCACAGCGGTATGCGATAATGATGTGCAAGAGGATCACTCTGGAAGTATAGGGGATAACCATGTCTCTCTAGCTAGTAATGAATTTTTTACTTCCCCTGAACGAATATTTAGCATAGGCAGTGGAGATAATGAAGCAAAAGAATCGCAACATAGCAGAAAGAGATGGAAGAAATAAGCAAGGAGTGGTGCAAGTCCCTCAACTAGTAGATGAGGCAAATTTAGACAAGCAGAGAATGGACAATATTCTAAATCAAAGCATGATTTTTTGGTGGCCGAGGAGGCAGGCCGAATCATGCCCCCCCTTTCTCGCCAGTGAGGATTATTTCGTGGAACTTCAGGGGAGCGTGCAACTTCGAAACTTTCTTGGCTCTAAAAGGAATAGTGAGGAAATATCAACCTCAGTGCTTATTTCTTATGGAGACAAAAGGAAATAATGATCGAATGTCGAGGGTTGCTCGAAAACTGAGTTTCAGTAGCTGTGAGATAGTTGAAGCAAAAGGGGTTGGTGGAGGCTTAACTCTTATGTGGATTGAGGATATTGCTTTGGATTGTTTATGGGTTACAAACAAGATGATGTGTTGCTTTGTCCAATTGGTGAATTGTAATATTCACTGGAAGATTTTAGGAGTCTATGGAACTCCCTATAGGAAAGAAAATGAATCATTTTGGAGTAATTTTGAGAAGATTGTTGGGCATTGGAAGGAACCTTGGTTGCTCATGGGAGATTTTAATGAGGTTCTGAACACTGGAGAAAAGTTTGGAGGATAGGCAGCTAATTCCAGAATATCCTTTCTTAGTGAATTCATTCATAAAATTGGGGCTTTGGATTTAGGCTATATAGGCAAGTGATTTACTTGGGAAAATCGTCAAGAAGGAAAAACTTACATTAAAGAGAGACTAGATACATTTCTAGCAAACAGAGATTGGCTGGAAGTCTTTGGAAACGCCACTGTCGAACATTTGAATTCGTAGGTGTCAAACCATGCGCCGTTTTGTTAAATATGGCTGGAAGTAATCTTTGGATAGGTCAAAGACCTTTTCGTTCTATTGAAGCTTGGATTAGCGATGGTTCAAGTGTTGATGTCATTAAATAAGCTTGGAGCAGACATGTTTAGGGAGGGATGGAGGCTTATAAGGTGCAGAGGCGACTCAATACCAAGGCGAGGGCTCTCCGGTCTTGGAATCAAAATCATTTCGGCTATGCTCATGAGAAAATTAAGATTCTGGAACGTGAACTTGAGATACTTCAATTCAATGAAGGGGAGAACTTGGATCGATAGGCTCAGATTGAGGAGGATCTGAGAATGTATCGGGATAGGCAAGAAGCTATTTTGAGGCAAAAGTCTCGTGAACTATGGATTGAGAAAGGAGACCGCAACACCAAATTTTTCCATACAAGTGTGTTGCTCGAAGGGGAAGGAATCATAATACGATTTATGATGGAGAAAACTAGTTAAAGAACCCAATGAACATCAATGAATATTTCTTAGGAAAGTTCAGGGAGGTGTTTACTTCTAGTTACCCTGTTACTCCAACCAGTTTAGATGGTCTGCAGTTCCCGCAGGTTTCTAAGGAGACAAATAAAATGCTAATGGCTATTCCCTCTAAAGCAAAAATCAAAGAATGCACTTCAGCTCTTCACCCTTTGAAGGCGCTAGGTCCTGATGGTTTTCCTGGCATTTTTTACTGCCATTACTGCGAAACTGTGAAACGTCAAGTGCTTGCCTTTATCCATGAAAGCTTTAGAACCAGATCTATCTCTAAAGGCTTGAATAAGTCTTTTATAGTTCTGATTCCGAAAACTACTCATGCCACATATTTTAATCACTTCCGGCCTATCAGCCTCTGCAATTTCAGCTACAAGATATTCTCTAAGATTATCACCATGAGGCTTAAAAATTTGATCCCTCAGTTGATATCTCCCAACCAAAAAGCTTTCGCGGAGGGTCGTTGGATTGCTGATAACACAATTTTGGCTCAGGAGATGGTGCACAAAGTTAAAAAATTTAAAAGGAAAGGAGGTCTGATGCTGGCCAAAATTGATCTTAGCAAGGCTTATGATAGACTTAAATGGTCTTTTATCAATATGGTCATGATTGCTTGGGGTTTCTCCTATCTTTTTCGAAGGATGATCTTTGGTCGTCTCAGCTCGGTCAAATATAGCCTTCAATTAAATGGAACTGTGGTTGGGGAGATTGAGCCTTCAAGGGGGCTAAGGCAGGGAGACCCCTTCTCCCCCTACCTCTTCATTATGTGCACCGAAGTGCTGTCTCGCATCTTATACACTAATCCAGACGTCCATGTTATCAAATTTGGGAGGACAATGCCGGCCATAACACATCTTATGTATGCTGATGATCTCTTATTAGTTGGAAGGGAAAATTCAAGAAATGGTAAGGCTATGTGGGAGAGTTTGAACAAGTTCTGCAGCTGGTTAGGGAAAATTGTTAATGAAGAAAAGTCGAGCATTCTCTTATCTCCCAACATTAGTAAAATCCAGAAACGACAAATTAAGGAGCTATAGGGGCTGAAGAGTCTGAAAGGGAACCAAACTTATATGGGGAATTTCTTAGTTAGGAGCAAAAACTTAACCAAGGAATTCTCTAAGCTGAAAGATAGAATTCAAGTAAGATTAGAAGGTTGGCAAAGTAAGTTACTATCAAAAGCAGGCAAAGCAACCTTAATTAGATCAGTAGCTTTGTCTATCCCAGTGTACAATATGGCTACCTTTAAGATACCCAAAGGGGTGTGTGAGAGCTTTGATGCCATTGTCAGAGTTTTTGGTGGGAAGCTAAATCGGGTTCTAATAAATATTTGGCTTTGACGTCATTGGACTTCATTTGTACCAACAAAGCTTCTAGGGGGCTTGGATTCAAGAAATACCATAATTTCAATCTTGCTTTACTTGCTAAACTGGGCTAGATGGTGGCAGCTAGGGAGGATAGGTTGTGGGTTAAGGTCATGATTGGTAGATATTTAAAAGGAAAGTCCTTCTTTGGATATGTTGCTAAAAGAGGAGACTCAAGAGTGTGGAGAGGCATCCTAAGTACTAGAGATATCATTCGAAGGGGATCATGCTTTCAAGTTGGGGATGGAAGAAGCATTGACTTTCAATATGATCCTTGGGTGCCTAGGATTGGGACAAAATCTCTTTCTATCCAGGAAGACCGAGTGATAGTGGGGATAGAGAAAGTGGTTGATCTCCTTGATGGGGAAAACTAGTGCTGGAATGCTAATGTGTTGGAACAAGTTTTCACAGCAGATAAAATTGTTCAAATTCAGAGGTTGCCTTTTCCCTATGTTGTTTGTGATGACAAGTTGAGTTAGAATGAGGTTAGAGATGGGAATTTTTCAGTGAAGAGTTGTTATGATTTGATTTTAGGGGAGGACCAGAACAATGAAGCAATGTGGAGACTAATATGGCAGTCCAAATTGCATGAAAGACTCGAACTTTTCCTTTGGAGAGTAGTTGCAAATTTTCTTCCTATGAATTCTATTCTAGCTGCTAGAATGGGGGGCAGTGAGAACAGGTGTGGGCTGTGTGGACAAGAGGCTAAGACCTTTAGTCATCTGTTTAGAACTTGCAATGTTTCTAGAGCCTTTGCCTTTGCTTGTAAGTAGGGCATAAGGTTGAAAAACATGGCTGGCAATGTCCCTAAGGATTTTGTTCAAAACATTATGCTTCCTACCGAAGGGATGAAGGGGAGAAAAGAGGTTACAATTAAAGCCTGCCTGATGTACTCAATCTATATGCTAAGGAATAACAAAGTGTTTAGAGGAGGCTTAGATATTATGGAGGCTGTGATAAAGTTTGACAAACCAGAGGGGAGGAACATCTTGAGAGGACGAGGATGTGGACACCTCCGGATACTGGTAAAATGGCTATCAACGTGGATGTGTCAGTTTGTGGGGGAGTAAGTGTTGCGGCTATGGTGGCTCGGAACCATAAGGGACGATTTGTGTTCTTTGCTTCCCAATGGGGGGAGGAAAATAACCCGATGCAAGCTAAACTTGAGGCTTTGGGGTGGGCAGCTAGAATGGCAGGTGGAAAAGGTTGGCAGTCTATAGAATGGAGATCTGATGCTCAATCGGTGGTTAATGACTTGAAAAGCTGGAAAGAGCCTTGTGGATGGGAGAACAAATATGAAATGTTAAGCATTAGGCAATTGTTTTGTGCCAATCCAGATTGGTCTCTGCATTGGATTTCTAGATACTCCAATTTCTGTGCTGATATAGCTGCTAAATGGGCTAGGGAATTTAAATGTAATATTGCGCTCTCTGATCATTTTGTGAATTTTCTACCATTGTCTGTTTTGAATTGTTTAGCCAAAGACAGGACCTCTTAGCCTCTTCGGGTGTAAGCCTTGTTTTAGGCTTTTTTTTGTGTGCTTATAAAGCAGTGTCTTTTGACCAAAAAATAAGGCAGCAAAATACCTTTGATTATAAAATTTCCAATACTCAATCGAAATGGCACTGTCTTGATAGTCCAGGTAAAGAATAAAAAAATTGGTTCATAAAAAAAAAGTAAAAAAGAAAAAGAAATAAAGCGATCAACAACAACAATAAATAATTCAATTTCGAATTGGAGAAGAAATTTAGACCAGACTAAAATTCAAGATGTGCTTATGTAGGCTCGACATCGAGCCTTATAAAAATAAAAATGAATTATTTTTAATAAAATAATTTTATTTATCATGAAATAATTTTTTCTTTTTATATATATTTTTATTATGATCTCAAATTTCCTTTTAAATATTTCATAAAATTGATAAAAATAAAAAATAAATGAATTTAGAGGGCGTTTGACCCCATATGAAAAAAAATTCTGTTAAATTTTACCGGAATCCAACTAAAATATAATATTTTGAAAATAAAAAATTTCAATTGTAAAAATTAATTAATTTTACAAGTGACTAATGAAAATTTTATAATTGTAAAGGACACTAAAAAGTAGCTTTTCCTAAAATAATCAAATAAAATAGATAAAATGTTAGACATTTTTCTTTAAATTTTCAGTTTAGTCAGAGTGAATCTGGAACTAAAAATCCAATCTAATTTAAAAAAAGAAAAAAGAAGAAAAAAAGAAAAATCAATTTGAAGTGTTTCGTTCTATCGGATTTACGGTTTCGTCAATTCAATTCAAATGAAACTAACACAAGGGCAGAATATATTAAATTTAAATTAAGTCCAAAAAAGGATTCATTATAATAAGCCTAACTATTTTTCATGGTGAATATTACTAGTTTAATTTTTTTCTGAATTAGACAACCAAAGTCAAGTTTCTGCTTTAATACATATATATATATATATATATATATATATATATGTGTGTGTGTGTGTGTGTGTGTGTGTAGATATATATAGATATATATTATGTTATATTAACATATATTATTTTTTATTTTGTAAAAAACAAAAATTGTTTAGAGGATATATGCAAACAAAAAAATCCAACCCTTGACCGGATAAAAGCAAAACACAAAATCCAGGCCCCGCAGATTTGAAGGCATACGTGGTGCAACAAAAAGATTTGCATGAAAATCTATCGCCACCTTGCTTGAAACCAATTAATTTCCAGCTGTTGATATCCTCCAAATTTAAGTGCCATTTGGTAGCACCAAAACTACTTGAAGCTCTACTATTTAAAGGCTGAGAAGCGGTTTCCAAACTCTATCATCTATATCCATAAATTAGAACACATATCCAATTATTAATTAAAGGAGAAACCAAGAAATGTCTGATAGATTGGGAGGTATCAAGACCTGCGACAACACTTGTGGTTGTCCTTCCCCTTGCCCTGGCGGTGTGGCTTGCAGGTATAATATTATACATTGATCTATAACTCTTTTCTCTTCCATTTAACATTTTCTCTTTGTTTATGCTAAATTTGTTTTGAAAAAACTCTCTCTAGACTTTCATGATTTGGAATGCTCACTTGAGCTATTATGTATTTATGATCTTCTAAGGGACACTGTAATCTATATATATATATGTATTAAAATTTTATCATGCGGACATTCAGATAACTGGATAGTCTTATGCTGAACTTTAATTAAAATCATTTTTAGTGACAATTTTGAAATCTTAGAATCTCCATATATATGGATATTATATGTCTATATATATTTATATACATGCATCTATATATATAGAAGTGTTACATTTCATGGTAGGCCAGACCAATTTTGGGTTTTGGTGAGACGGCTGCATCATGTAAATTTTTAATTTTATGTCTCATCAAAGTTAGATCTCTTAATAGGTTCTGTGTTTCTTACTTTGAATTCACTATGGTAAAATTGTTAAAAGTGCATAGACCAATTTTAGCTTAGTTTTCACAAGTTCAAACTTATAAAAAACAATAATTTTGATTTAAAATTTAAAGTTTTATATGATATCAAAATCGTAAGTCAGTTGAAAAATTAATTTCTCTTTTATATGTTAGATTTTTTTATAAATTTTTGTCTTTCTTTCCACCTCAAGAAGTACTAGTTTTGAATTATTATTTTCGTGGGTTTCCATATTTCTTTCCACTTCAGAAGGTGTTTAGTTTTGAATTTTTTTTTCTCACTTTTTAGTCTACTTCTTTGTTTTAGCCCATATACTTTGGTAACCTATTATCATATTGACTCATTTAAGTATGTTATATTGAAAAATAGCTCATATAAATACCAAAACTTCAATGGTGCCTGATAAGAAACTAGTTCTATAGATTCATATACATCTCTCTTATCTTCAATTAATTAAGAGAGGGAGAATGACATGCATGCAGGTGCAGGAGTGGCAATACGGCGGCGGCGAGCGGTGAAGAGCACAGGAAGTGTTCGTGCGGGGAACACTGTGGGTGCAACCCATGCAGCTGTTCAAAGAGTGCTACAACTGCTGGTGTTGGCAAAGCTTATTGCAAGTGTGATAGTGCCTGCACTTGTGTTACCTGCGGTGCCTGACCTACCCAACCTTCCATGAGCTTTATCATCATCATCATCATCATCATCATCGCCATCTAATAATATATGTTTAATGTTCTAGTACTAGTACAATTACTACTGCTACTAGCTAGTAGAAGAAGAAATCTGTGTTTTTCGTCTTTTCTGTTAATTACATATGTAAGTAGTAGCTAGCTGTGTGTGTAAAAACCAAGTAATATTGGTTTTTTTTTTTTTGGTAAATAAGTAATATTGGTTTTTGCTTTCTTTAATATCCTATTAAATAAATGAAACTTGGGTTATGGTCTTGTATATGTTTTTTTCCATATCTAAAACTAAAGGATTTAAACTGGAACAAAAAAATAAAAAAATAAAAGAATAAAATTGGTCAAATTATATTTTAATATTGGTGTTGCATTTTGATTGGAGCTTGATTGTCTGAAGTGCAATTTATTGTCTTGCAATCATTCTAAACTATATAGTACAACCAACTCTTCCATGCATTTTTATTTAACCATGTAGTTTCACTAATTCAATAGGTAAACAAGACCGTATAAAAGGTTTAATTGATCAAAGTAAAATTTCCTTAAAACAACATACTGGACCTGGTATCTTATGCCACAGAAATCCCTTGACAAATTTATCCGGTATAAGAGCTAGAAAAACACATACGCCCGAAATTCTCTTTAGATGCATCAACTAATTTCAAATGCAACCCGGATCACAACATATAACTCAATTCTATCTTCTAATTTTTATTTATTTACTTATTATTTATTTATGTTTCTTTCTCTAGCTATGGAATTCCCAGCACTACTAGTGGCCAAACAGAATCCCCACATAGATTCTCAAGTATAATGAAGCATGGGAAACACAAGCACAAACCAAAAAAAAAAACACACCTCAAAAATGAAACAAGGCTATAGAGGAATAATAGAATAATATAGCAAGCCTAAGCAGAAAAAAGCACCCCACGGGTTTGGGAGTAATTCAGCATTAAAAGATTTATATCTATAACCATTTAATCCCAAAAAAAAATAAAAAATAAAAATTTAATAAAAAGGATAGCAACAATTTGAATCTATTTACAAAAGCTCTGAAACTACATGACATGGTTGGAATATCAACAAGAAAATTATCATGGCTACACAAAAATTTTGCTGGACGCTAACTCAGCACAGTAAGTCCTGGAATGACATAAAAAAAAAAAAAAAAAAAAAAAAAAAAAAAAAAAAAAAAAAAAAAAAAAAAAAAAAAAAAAAAAGTAAGCAATAATTGGTGTGAAAATTAAAATATACCAGGAAAGGGGAAATGCCAGGCATATGTTTGTTCACCTGTTGGGGCATCATCAAAAGTTCCATCTCTTCGACGCTATGCACAACGAGTTTCTTGAATCCATTCTGTAGATAGTACTGAGTCTTTTGTCTGTGCCATAACCAACATTGACCAGTAGAGTACATCATTTAAACTTTCTCCTCACACGCAAAACAATAATCTTAGGCCTTTGCCAGTTTGACTGGTTACAACAAGTACATGCATTTATGCTCATTAATCAACACTAATAACTGTCAAGAAACCAGTATATTTCTTCATATGCTCCTAAAACAATGAAAAAAAAAATACTTGAGGCTGTGCTTTGGATCAAAGAAGCTCCCCTAATGGAAAAAGGCGGGAACATTGAAATAATTATAATGCTATTCGAATATGCACCTTTATACTCAGGAAAGTCAAAACATATATCGGCAATTAACACAGCATTCTTGTCCCAAACAAAAGAGAAAAGCCACAAGAACTTATCCTGAAATACATCCTTCACTTTGGGGTACTTTGAACTTCTTGACATGCTTCTCCATTATATTCTTCCTAAACAGGGGAAGAGCCATTATTTCTTAAAAAGTAAACCTAATTGTAGGGAGGAAAAAGAAATAAATAATAATAAATCAAAAGATGAAAGGTTTCCTTGTAAAGGCGTAAGATCTGTTTAGCTATTTACTTGTATAAGAATCTATGACAAAAATGGGGGGAGAAAAAAAATTGTGGAAGCTACCCTTAAAAGCTCTCCCCAAAAGAACCAATGGGAACTACTGTAATATTGACACAATTGCCCATAAACAAATTAAAATGCATAGTAAATGATATTTGTTGAGCAACAAGAGGTTCAAATTATGTTTGGTGGAAATGAAATGGAGGCCATCAAATCTTACCTCATCAATTAGAAAGGTAGCTAGCATATTGGGCAAGTGGCATTATATTCCTGCATGTTATCAACACAGTCCTACCCACTTCTTAAAAGCCAATGCAGCTTCTCTCTTTTTCAGTTGTGCTTCAGTCTGGAATTTGGGGGCCTTCCCCTTGTAAAGTGTCTTATGGTACTTCAAGAATAGGGTCCGGTACTTATACTTGTCAACAAACATTTTCCCTTTCTCCATCATCTCCACCACTTCATTTGCTCTATTGAAAAATGCACCCCTCACAAATGTGTAAAGTACGGAATCTAGAAGTTCCTGATCAAACTTCATTGAGGTGGAAGAAGCAAGAGACTTCATCTCACCCCACAGTTCAGTTACCTCTATATATTTTCCCCCAACAGCAGCGTATCCAGTGACCATGGAATGAAAAGTTTGAGCATTTGGAGCATGCCCAAGACTTCTCATCTTCTTCAGAGCCTTCTCTGCATCATGCATCAACCTCTTCCTACAGAAAAAGTGGATTACATTGTTCCAATCATGAACTCCACAATCATCTCTCTGGCCTTCCTTGATTTCCTGCAAGAGCTTTGCCATCAAACTGGCTTCACTACCCTCTTCACATCCTTTAACCAACTTTTCAAATTCTTGATGACCAGCTTTTGGTATCTTAGCCTCTTTCATCTCTTTGAATACATGTAGGGCTCCCTGCGTATCTTTTTGCAACACCTTCGACCGGATCAATGCCTCATAACTGCTTGAATCAAGTTGGATACCTGCCCTTTGAGCATCCCGTAAAAGTGCTGCAATATCTCCTGCTCGGTTTGCTTGACAGTATGCTTTTAACAGCGATACATATACAGAAGAAGCAGTTTTAACACCAGCCAAACGCATCTCATCAAGAAGGTCATGTGCCTGATCTAACCGACCAAGTGATATACATGCATTAATGACATGAACCAAGGCAGAATCATCATTAGAAGCTGGAGAATCTTCTTTTTCAGCCTTGATGAGAAACTGTACCAAACTTTTGGTGTTGCCAGCTTCCAGAAATGCCTTGACCAATTTCACAAAAAATTTATCAGTTGGTTGAATAATACCTCGTTCAGTTGTTAACAATTCAACCTGGGACTGAAGTTTAGCTAACAAATTACCAAACACGTTCTTTGCCTCAGTCTGAAGTTTCAGGAAACTTCGGTCTCTAGAATACTCTTGATAAGATAACATAGGAATTTCAGTCGATGTGTTATTTTCTATACCATCAATTTTTCTATGGCTCAGTCTTGATCCAGAACCCAGTCCAGGGAGGGGCTTACTTCCCTTTCCATCTGCATCAGCTACCAGTGTTTCTGCAGCAAGAGAATTTCTTGCTGCTTTTGCTTTTCGAAGCATTTCGAGAACCATGTTGGATGCAGAATCCAGATCCCCAAACTTCAAATGGCATGTCAGTAGACAATTATAGAACTGCCGAAACTGAGTATCACTTAGGTTGAGGGCTTCATCTATATATCTTTGAAGTTTCTTAAGCTCTTCTTTTCTTCCATTTCTCTCATATATATGTGCCATTATTATCAATAAGTTAGCATCAGATTTGACACCAACTCTTGGCATCATGTCAAGGAGCTGCTCTGCTTTCCTAGTCGTCCCAAACAATAGACACCCAGCCAGAGCAATATTGAAAGCAGTAGTATTAGGCTTCATAGCGATGAGAGGTGCATTACTCTTTTTCCTTGTATCCACCCTTCCATCTTGAAACAAATAACCTATCTCAAGAATCAACTCAGCAGCAAGGTATGCACCAGGAGCTGTTTGTGACAAATGGGCCATAATTGCAGACCAAGCAGCAACAGGAGGAAATTGCTCCGTTGCTACCAGCTTTCTCAAAGTAGTCGATGCAGGAATTGGTAAACCAGCTTTGGCAAGAGAAAATGAGAGATAAATAAGTGACTCTTTCTCTAACAAGTTTTGTTTTCCCTCCTCAAAAGCTTTTTCTATCAACCCATAAGCCTTCTCAAGCCACTGAACATCAAGACTTTCTGCAAAAGTTGAAAGAAGTTTATTCACAACAGATTTTCTAGGGAACCCATCCATCAGCATATGCTGCTCATGTAACTTCCATGAATCATTAAGTCTACGCTCATCAAGTGCATCCTGTATTTCCTTACTTAATTTAGCTGGATCTCGTGCCTGAACCAAAATTGTACCCACCATAGTTGAGAAAAAAGAATTTCGACATGCGATTTCATTTTGTAATCCCAAAAATACAGCTTGCTCATTTGAGTTTGTCAAACAAGAGCCAACAAGCCCACAAATCGACCTGCCACTCAAATATGTCTGAAGCTGGCATCCAGATACCCGAACTACATTGTAATTACCATCACTAAGTATAACATACAAGAAGGATGTGGAAACTGCATTAAACTGATGGCTGAGTCTCCTCATAAAGTGCATCATCTAGTCTGAAGAGAAAATGCCCAACACTAAACGAATCAAAATCCGTGTAATTTAAAAACAACAGGCTTCACCTCCAACCTAAAGCTGAAAATCTGGGGACCAAATAGAGACAAGCTTAAACACTCAGAAAGTTTATTATCAAAACAAATTTTTTCTTTCCAAACAAAGAATGAGAAACAAAAGGGTTTATCAGAACTCTTTTAATAATAAGCAATGGAAGCAGGAAAAGAATTTATGCAGCTTCTTTCTAACCAAACAATTAATCAAGTGCATAAACTCATATAATGGTCATAAAATAATGGTCATAAGCTTTATAATCCTCCGGTGAGACATTTCATCAAACGTCTGGTAAGCCTACCAAGCTGAAGTGAAGGGAATAGAAAGTAGATGAAGAATATAAATGCTTACTTACTACTAATTAGACAACGCTACGGGCCATTGAAGTTCGTCATGATGATTTTCCGCAGAAGACAAGTCGTAATAGAGGTTTCAGAGAAGCCCACTCAAGGAGGGATAGTTTGGAAGACGACGACGATTGAATACCGTTTAACTAATGGCAAATTATAAATTGATCCTTTTCATTTTAAATTAATTTTGTAAAAAAAATAATAATAAATATAAAAACATTATAATGTTCTCTTAATTACGAATGACTATTTTCTTTCCTTTCTTTGACCTTATGGTTTTATCACTTGTTAATTTTTTTGGACATTTAACATGCAGGGTATTGAAGTACTATATATTTTTTTTTAATCTGGTTCGAACTGGATAGGTCCACTAAAAAATATAGCTTTCTTAGTACAAATTTACTTTATTTAAAAAACTCTGAATCTTATATTATAAAAATATTTTTTTTCTAATTTATAATTAAAATAAAATTTTCAATTAAATTGTATATTTTATGTGGGAACAAGCCACCAATTAAATAATAATCAAACAAATATATTTACATATATATATTAAAATATATGAATTAAAATTGTAATTTAGAAAAAAAAAATTAATTTTTTTGAGGTTTGCTTGTGATAATGCCCTTATGATAAATTACATACATTCTCAATGCTTGAAATTGTTCACTTGTCAGTCTTCCAAAATACAATTAATTAATAATCTAAAGTTGTAGCACCACTGGCAAACCAAATAATATTTGTGCTTTCTCATAAAAACATATAGACGTTAACTCTATCAATACTCTTTTATATAAGTCTAAATTGTTATAAAAAGTGTAACTCTTTAAAAAAAATAATTATTCAATTAAAAATATATATCTGTTTTATTGAGACAGATCAGTTTACAATGACAACTAGTTATAACTTTGAATGTTTCAATACTGCTGATAAAATCTTCCTTCTCAATTTAAAGGTAAAATAAAATTAATTAATTAAAAATATATTCTTTTGTTCTATCAAAAATAGATACCTATCAAATAATAAATATAATTTTCATACACAAAATAAATATCCAACATTCTGTACTAAAGAGGGGCAAAATTGCAACGAGAAATAAAAAACAATATACGTAATTAAAAAAAAGAATATATATACATCAGCAAAAATTTAACGCAATAATCTTTTTAAATTACTGTGCAAAAAAAATTATCCATTTAAGTTTTTAATTAAATTTCGATTACCATTTTTATTTTATTTATTTATTTTTAACAAATAGTACTTTAAAAGAAGGTAGACAAAGAAAGGCCAACTAACCAAAATTTTTCATTTTGAAGTTTATTTGTTTTGCAATATGGATAGTTTTTGTCAAAAGGAATTTCCTCATTTGTCTTCAAAGAACAAATGGATTTTCCTTAAACCGCTTGTATCAGTGCTAGTATAATCTCTTTTAGAACTAAATTTCATGCTTAAGTTACATTTACAAAACCTTGCCTAAGCCAAGATGTATTCAGTTATTCCTCTTAATCCAATAATGTTTCTTCTTTCATAAAAATAAATAAAATAAAAGATATATTTACAAAATCCAGCATAACATAGCTTCTTTTACGACTAGAAAAACATTAAAAACAATTTCAAATTATTGGGATTTTCTTACCAAAAAAATAAAATAATTAAATAAAAGGCAATAGGACAAATATAAAATTTGTTAACTAAATTTTTAGTATCTAATAATGCAGCAATTTATTTTATAGTTGATAAATTATTAATGCCTTAAAATTCTGAAAAGTATACAATGTGTCATTGGATATCAAAAATGTGGTTAATAAATTTGATGAGTTTATATTTGATTATAAATAAATCCATTGGTACTATTTTATTAAAAAAAAACCATGAATAAGATATGTAATTAATTTTAAACTTATAAATCATTAGTATCATATAATGTGAAGTGTAAAAATATGAATACCATTGTCTTCACTCTTGAAACCCAATGCTTGGAAGAAAAGCTTCTGTTTTTGAAGACTTCCATATTCTCAAGTCTTTAATCTCCAGAATTTGCTGAATATAGAGAGCCCTTGCTTGGCCAATGGATTATGCTGAACAAAGGTCCTGGAATAAAGTGCTTTGGAGTAGCAACCAGCAATATCCCAAGCTCTAGTTTGTGGTTAAGATGTTTACTTTATAAAATAATCTCAGCAAATGGAATAATTCAATGGAACAGACATAGAACACACCATTCACATTCATTTGAAGCTCTGCATGTGAGTGAGACATCATATACATCAGCCCTACTAAATCATTTTCCCTCAGATAGATTGGCCAAATACTCCCGTTCAATCTTTATCTTTCTTCTAATGTATGTCTGATCTTAATGAATTCTCATTTAGTGCTAAACCAGCTTCTGCTGGATAACAGTTCCCTGTAATGATTTTTTTTTTTTTTTGGGGACTTTAATGCATCCCAACCGTCAAACTAATATTCGTACCTAATCCAAACATAATGTAATATATACTCTAACCATAAATCAATCCAAACATAATGTACGATATATTCTAACCATAAATCAATCCAAATCCAACTACTTATAAACATAATTCATTGTCAAGATACTAGAAACATATTTCATACCATTATAATCAATATCTACAAAGCAAACAAAGTTTACACATAATCGTTTCAACCTACAACCTAACCTAATACATAATTAAATTTCTAATGGACACGGCTACACAATTCTCTCAATCAACCCTGATTTGTTTAAGTAGTTTCATAACAAATTTCTCTTTGAGATCACCTTGAAGGGACTTGAATGTTGACACATACTGAGGTTTACCTATTATTATTTGAAAAACATCAAGATGGTCATCTTCGGAGAGTCCCATTGTACTTAACTCAATAGAAATGTCAGAGCGGTCTTCATTCCCTTTCACAAGCTTCTCAGTCATCATACTTAAGTGCTCAATACTTTTTTCAAACATTTGTTGGAATGATGCCATTGCAATGTCATCAATATTGTCAGCTGACCTATTTCTCTTTTTAGTATGAGAGGACGTGGCAGTTGACCTATTTTGATTATGAATTGAAATTGGGGAACTCTCATCAACATCAATGTTATTCATATTTTCCTCTTCCTGATCAAGCTCTTTAGCCATTTCAACTGGAGTTTCTGCTCCTCTACCGGTTGCTCTATCTTTTCCAAGTACATTAGCTAACCGATCAAAAATAGGGAAAGATTTCCCCCTCCATCCCCTAGCCTCCTTATTGTTCTACAATAAAAATGCAAAAAAACATTAATTCTATTATTTAAGTATTTAAAAAGAAACAAATAATTCAATTGGCTAAGTATAAAACCTGGACATAAGTTAACCACGCCTCATCACTATCAACCTCAATACATTTTAAAACATCGTTCCATTTAAAACCACTCCTGTTTCTCATGTCACACATGATTCCATAAAATTTCTTCCATTTCCTCAACTTTGAATCTATATGAGGATTAGCTTTTAATCCAGAATTAGGACATAACTTTTGCAATGATTTCTCTATCTGATTTATGGTTCCAGGTTTAAAAGAACCATTGTCACATTTACCACCACGCGAC
This sequence comes from Ochetophila trinervis, assembly GCA_003254975.1. NCBI lineage: Eukaryota > Viridiplantae > Streptophyta > Magnoliopsida > Rosales > Rhamnaceae > Ochetophila > Ochetophila trinervis. Next base: position 24,270 of record QANX01000425.1, read on the forward strand.
ACTACATCTTCAAGAACTGTTAATAATGCCTCTTCTTCAATCTTGTTCCATGATCGCCTTGTTCCTTTCGATTGAGTATTCTGTCCAATATCCATTCCTAAATATGCATATTATAAAAAATAAAAAAAAATACATAACCACATAATAAAAAAGATTAACAATAGAAATGAACTTCAATTAGTAGTTCAACATATATTAACATGATAAAAGTCATTAACAACAATGAAAGCAAATAACAAACAAACTTAAACCACATCATCACAATCAAAATACTAACAAAATAATACAAATAAAACGTCTCAAATTTTTTAAACAATTCTAAAGATGCCTATTGCGCTTTCCACTCATCATACATTTGTACTGCTAAATTATTTCTCCAAATAGTCCATTGGTCCAACGAGTCAGTTGTGTCCATGAAATCAGCTTCTTGGTCTATTTGGTTATCATCCAAATTATTAACTTCTTGTTCTATTGGATCAACATGCATTTCTCCTCTAATAAGGTTATGCAATAAGCAACAAGCAGTAATGATTCGACAATGTGTTTTTATGGGATAAAAAGATGGACTTCTCAAGATAGCCCACCGCATCTTAAGCAATCCAAAACATCTTTCTATCACATTCCTTGCCGAAGCATGTTTCATATTAAAGTATTCTTCATGATTAGAAGGTTGATTTCCATCTCTCCACTCTGATACGTGATATCGTATTCCCCTATATGGTGCAAGAAATCCCTCCCCATTTGTGTACCCATCATCCACAAGGTAATAATTTCCTATAAATTCAAGAAACATTTTAAATTCTTATAAGTAGGATGATTACCAAATACCATTAATATAATTAGCATATAAAGTTTTTTATATTACCTGTGGGAACTTTAAATCCATTTGGTCTAGTTATTGCATCTTGAAGTACTCTAGAATCATATGCAGACCCCTCCCAACCCGGTAACACAAATATAAACTTCATGTCACGTGAACAAACACCCAAGACATTGGTTGCAATTTCCCCATTACTAGTTCGATATCTCGGCTTGTCACTCTCAGACACACGGACCTTAATATAAGTCCCATCCAATGCTCCTAAGCAATTCTATTTTGTTGAAAGTAAAAACAAAAAATAAAAAATTTAGTATATTGAAAAAAACAAAATGTCGTAAGACTACATTAATCTATTTTTTAAGTTTGTCTTAACTCACCTTGAACCATTTCCATCTATTGTCAATACAATCATCTGAAACAGGTTCTGGCACATGAAGCAGTCTACGATGTAGTCTTAGCACGCCATGTAAAACAGAATTAAAATATCTACTAATTGTTTCGCCCGACCTCTTAAATCTATAGTTAATTGTACGATTTTTTACATGGTGCGTAAGAATATGTAAAAAAATACATACTTGCTCCTCCAATCGTACTAAACCATCACTTTTTACTCTTCCATCAGTTCGAAGTAGCTCACATAAAATTCCAAATGTTCTTCTATCCATTCCTAGTTGATTAATACATTCAATGTCGCTATTACCTATTATACCATCTAAATAACTAAGCCGAGTCTCATGCCTATCAAAAGTTCTATTCCTAAGCAAATATCTCCTATTATGCCTTCTCCTTCTATTATGCTTTCTCCTATTAATCATCCACAACATCATCATCAAGAACAATCCCATCATATGCAAGTGCCACACCCTTATGATTATGTATGCCATAAGCTTTCTTTGATCCATATCTACTCAAAAGAAATAAACAATCAAAATTAACAAACAAAAATTATACATGGAACAACCATTTAAAATGAAACAAAACAATGATGCCAAAAATATTTATAAAAAAGAAAAAGAAAATGAAAGCATCCAAGTACTCCAAAACAAGACCAACATACCAAATAAGAAGATGTATTTTCATAAACAACCTAAGACCAACACAAAGGAAAGCATCCAAATGCTCCAAAACAGCAGCTTAGAAATAACATACCAAATAAGGACGAAAAGTCTAACAAAAGACGGAAGATCAAGAAAGCCCCTCATAAACAATGGGCTGCTAAAAAATATCCCACTATTTCTCCAATAACTTTTTTTGTCGTACTAAATTTTGACTTTTAAGCTTCTAATCACTTTAGCTAACAAGCATTCCCTTCATTTTTTAATTTTTTCCTGCTTTCTTTTAAGCTACCAAATATAACCCATATACGATCTAATATAAGTTTTCAACACTGATTTCCAAAGCTGCTAGCCTACTCTCCAAATTATGCTCGTGGGAATGTTTTTTTCATTGCTATGTGGGTCAAATATGAACATAAATTGAAAGTATACCAGAAGTTACTGCTCTAGATTCTAATAATTAAAATTTTAAATTGACAATAATTGTCAGAACAACTATCCCTGATCATTCAATCACAAAACTTTATTTTCTAATTCATTTTATATATAATATACTAAACTGATAAAAAAAACTCATCCAAGAACTAGTACAATGCGGCTCAACTCATCTATAAGCCAAGGCTAAAATGCAGTTTATTCTTATCCTATTCAACCCCCCAAATCTAATCATTTTAAAAATTTGTTGGTGAGAATCAAATCAATATTATGTAAACACAAATTAAGGATTGGAAAAAATTAAGTCAAACGTCATGATTTAAACAATGGGTCAATGACCAATCAGTTTTGCACCAATCATATTCATCTTTACAACTTTTTTTCCATAGTCAAGAAAAGGTAAATGGACAAGGACCACAAACCCAAAAGAGAAATAAATAAATAAAAATAAGTGAGGGTAGCAAGATGCCAAGGGGATTCCCCCCTTGCAACTGTTAAAAGTGAATTGGCTTTATTTTTTTTTGAAAATATATATAAATCCTTGACCATTTCAACAGTAATTTGGATTAGCTAATGGGTTTTATGGAAATACTAAAACAGGAATGGACACCCATCATCCAATGAAAACACTCAAGACTACAGTGAAGAGAGCTAAATTACTTATTAACCCAATAGGGTAGCATGAATTGATGTATCCATATCCAAATATAAGAGCATATTTCTAATTTAAAAGCCAATATCCCTCTGTAGGTTACATCTACATAAACCCCAAATCTCATTTCTTCAATAGCAAATAACACAGAACAAAATTTCCATTTCCAAACACTTCAATACCAATATAACAGAAAATATCAAAGCTTCAGAAATATGAAACAGGAAAACATAAAAACAAAAAGAAAAAAGAAAAAGTATAGACTTTGAACAGTGAATAAAACCCAATATTTGGAATTTTGACTAAAAGAGATAAACTTTGATGGCTAACCATTTCAAGAACACAGAAACACAGATATCAAGCATTGTGAAAGACGTGAATCCAGTTGAAACACAAAAGAAACGCATAATGGATGCTGTGAAAGAGTGATATTTTGTCGAGTCATGAGTGAGAATGATAAGGACCAGGGTGAAAAATGTAAAAGAACATGGCTAAAGCTTCTGAAGAGGATATGGGCAATTGGGCCTAGGCAGATTGTTCCTAAATCCCTCATTAGTCCAGACTTTAAAGGAAATGGCACTAACAGCACTGTGCTTATTCGTGGTTCCTCTCAGGTCTGAGAAATTAGGATTCAATATAAATGAAATAGTCAATCCAGCAATTTTCAGTTACTCAGTCCACAAAATAATCAATATATATTATATACAGTATTTGATGTATCTCAGTTTTTCAGTAGAAACCAGCAATTTTTCCATGAGGGAAAGTTAGGGCAAAATAACTAACCGCAGTGTCCAGAGCCTCCCAGAGAAAGGATTGAAGATAGAGATTATTGCTTTTGGGTTCTAGTGGCCAGAGAAAAACAGAAAGCGTGGAGAATGAGACGAATTGAGTGGTGTTTGAAAGAAACCCTATTTCGAAGAAGAATGATACAGATCTGTAAAAAGAGAATGTAAAAAAAAAAAACTAAAAAAAAAAAATTATAGATACTCAGACCTGTTTGGAGAAAACGGCACGGCGAGACAACGCCGGCGAGAATACTTCACCAGAAAATAGGTCGCGTAGAGGTTTCAGAGAGTGGCAACTCGCAGAAAAAAGGTCATGAATGAAGAGGTTTCGAAGCGTATATTTTGACCAAAATTTTACATTTTGAGATTAATTTGTTTTGCAATGCGAAGAATTTATTATCAAAAGGATTTTCCTTATTTGTCCCCCAAAAATTTATTTATTCTCCTTAATTTGCTAATATTCATTAAGGGTGTGTAAAAAGCAACCAATTATCAACCGATTCAATTAAATTTTTTTGAATCGGTTATTTTAATGTAATTTGATTAGATTGATTTTGAAAATTTAAAATTAATAATCAATTCGGTTTGATTTTTTATGTTAAAAACCGATCCAAACTGAATCAATTATATTTTTTTTAACCGATGAAATTTACCGATCCAATCTAATCCAACTTGTTTGAATCGATTATTTTAGTGTAATTGGATTGGAAACCGATAATCAGTTCAGTTTTTTATGTTAAAAATCGATACAAACCAAATCGATTACCCTTTTTTTTCTTTTTCTTTTTCCAAGCGCCTGGTCTTGCAATTATTTTACAAAATATATAACAATTAATTTAATATTACTGGTATGTATGTTTTATTGTATTAGTTTAAATTTGAAGTTGGATTACTGAATTATTGTATTAATGTAGTAATTTTGTTTGTTTTAGTTTAATATTTTTATTTGTCATATTATTTTTTTAATTATTTATATGTTAAGTTTTGAAAAAAATGTAATTTTTTAAACAAATTTTAAGCCCAACAAATTTTGGCACAAAAAATAACTCAAATATTTAATATTCAAAGTAAAAAAGCTCAAAAATTAAATAAAAATTAAATCCAAACTAATTAATCAAACTGATCCAATCTAATTACTAACTGAATTTGATTAGATTTGATGTATAGATAGGATCAAATTGAAAAAATATAACCGATTATTAATTAAATTGGATTGGTTATTTCCAAAATAAATCGGTTTCGAACCGATGAACACCTCTAGTATTTATACTCTTTATCCATTCCATTTATTTTATTTTATTTTATTTTATTTTAAAAGTGAAATCCAATTTACCTATAAAATATTATATTGATTATAATTTAATATTGTTCAAATTTTCAAACTACTATTATATTTTGATTATTATTTTTGTTATATAGTGTTTATACTGAATCATGTTAAAAAAAAATCATCTTAGTTTTATCTGTTAAATTCTTTTGTTGAACTATACAAATTTAAAATTTTAAAATTATAGACGAATTTTTTTGTGTTAACTGTTAAATTTTTTAATACGTATCATTATAAAATTTATCAAATTTTATTGATACCTCTTTAATTATTAATCGAAAGGAGATTAATAAGGAGAAGAAGGGAATCAAAACATCCTAGATAGGTTGGCACTCTCCAAACCTCCCACTAAACCTAGTTAAAATGAAATTAAAATAAAGAAAATGTTATACAAAACAAGTTCGAAAATGAAATACCAGAGGTCACAAAAACCCAAAAAAAAAAAAAAAAAAAAAAAAAAAAAAAAAAAAAAAAAAAGAGAAAAAACCTCAAAGTGAAAAATCACCATAAATAACAATCCTAAAAAACAAAAGATCAAATCTAAACAAAGTGGAAGTTGGGATCACGACACAAATCTTCCACATGATGAGAAATACACCGACTAGGCAAATGAAAACTCCACTCGTCCTTAGAAGCAGATAAAGCAATCTTTGATAGCTTATCCGCCACCATATTACATTCCCTAGAAATATGTGAAACACATAAAGAAATAGAATCTACAATTTTAAGCACATGTGACCAAGCTAACAACAATTTCCAAGGCAAATTTAAAGATATATCTCTAAGAAGCTAAACAACAAGAGTAGAGTCACTTTCCAACTAAATAAAATTCCATTGAAAAGAAACAACGTGACCAAAAGCCTTAATAACTACCCACAACTATGCTTCAAAAGCAAAATAATTAGAAATAGGAGAAGAAAAACAATTTTTAATAAAACCCCGTGAAGTCCTAAAAACCCCACCACAACTAGCACACCCTAAACAACCCAAAGCTGCCCCATCAGTGTTCAACTTAATATAACCTGGCTTCGGAGCCAACCAATGAACAGGAATAACAACATGAGCCTTAGCCGACCTTGGAGTTACACCCAAATCCAGAAGAATAAACAAATCTGAAACCTTATTATACATTGTGCCATTATGCGAAGGATTAGCATCTCTGATAGATCTGTAAATAAACACCCATGCCGAACGGAAGTGAATCGTAGCATTTTCAAAACGAACTTTATTCCTGCTAAACCAAATAGAGACTAAAGCTGCAACAACAGTAGCCTGCAACAAACTGCCAATTTGAGAACTAGTGCAACGTCATACAGTGAGAAACAAAATCACTCACAGAACCAGAAAAGTCTATAGAAATATGAAAAAGCTTACCCACAAAGTCCCAAATTGCTTTAGCAAAACTACAACAGAGAAAAAGATGAGATACATCCTCAGAAGCCATACCACATAAAGAGCAACACGAACAAGAAGAAATATCCATGCGAGCAACCTTATCATCAGTAGGCAGCCGACCAAGCAACAACAACCAACAAAGAACTAATCTTGAAGGTGGAATATGCCTAGCCCAAATAAAATTAATCCACCGAGGTGGAGAACTATGATAATCAAACAAAAATCACCCTGACAAACTCCTCTCTAGTATTTAAAATAACATCCGGAACACCATTAATAAGCATATACATTCGAGCCGAATAAAAAATTGCTTGAATACAACTACAAAAAACCTCAGAAAAATCAAAACACTTCAAAACCTCAATGATGAAACTCCACTTCATTGAATCAAAAGCTTTCTGGATGTCAACCATCAGAGCAATATTACCATCAAAGCACTTCTTATTCAAAAGATTAATACATTCAGAGGCTGTAATAATACAATCCTGAATTCTCCACCTTTGACAAAACCAAATTGATTCCTAGAAAGGACACGGGAAGCAACAGTAGCCATACGATCAGCCAAAATTTTAGTAAAAATCTTGTACAGAAAATTACCTAGAGCAATGGGGCGAAATTTATCCAAACTATTAGCCTCTGAAACTTTAGGAACCAAGACCAAAAAATTTGAGTTTAAACCAGGAGCAATGAAACCTGAACTAAAGAAAGATCGGACAGCAGCAGAAACATCACGACTAACAATTTCCCAACAATATTGAAAAAATAAACCTAAAAAATCATCAGGCCTTAGGGAGCTACTAGCATCCATACTAAAACCGTAGACTTAATTTCTTCCTCACTAGGAACAACAAGAAAAGAAGCATTGTCCTGAGTAGTAACCAAACTAGAAATAACATTCTGGAAAAGATCCATCGGAGACAAATAATAAAAACCTTTTTGAAAAAGATTCGAATAAAAATCAATAACATGTGGCGTTATCAAACTACTATATGTGGTAAGCACACCATCAATAACCAAAGGAGTAAGAGATTTCTTAGACTTTCTAATCTTCATGAGTGGAAAAAATTAGAGTTCCAATCACCATGTTCCAACCATTTCACACTGCACCTCTTTAATTATTAATAATAATTGAGAGAGAATTCAAGTAAAAAATGAGAAAATTTAAAGAGGCCCTTTCAAAATGCTTCCCTTTTCGAACTAAATTCATGCTTAAGATATATTTATAAAATCAAGCATAACATATTTTCTATTACAGCAAAACATAAAAATAAAAACAATTTCTATCAGCGGGATTTCTTGCAAAGAAAAAACAACAGTTATTTAAATCGTTTTTAAAAACTCAAATCAACAAATGGAAAAATAATTTGTTAGTATATGGAAAACTTTTCTCTACATAAAACAATTTTTTTCTTCTATTTTTTTTTTTTGTCAGGATTACAATGTATTATAAAATTTATAAAGGAGGGGGCAATTTCATCTTGGCCGAATCCATAATTTTACCATTGGCCCAAACTTAAGCATATCATCAAGAACCTTTTCTAGAAACAAAAAATTTAAAATGTGACCAAACAGGCCCTTAAATTCAGCAATACATACATGAATCTTTTCAAGGTCCTAATAATATTGGAAAGTTTCTTATGTCCTTGCCTTAAGAGTAATCAGTACAAATTATAGCGCTATAAATGAAAAATGCAAAGGCATTTTTTTCCTACATACACACCAACTGTTCCATAACTGTTTAATTCTTCTCCTCTATCCTGTAAATGACAGTTTGTTCCTTCCACTGTTCATTCTCCAGATGCTTCTCATAAAAGCTTACTTCGCAGTTCGTTTTCACAGACACTGCAGAAGTGCTTCTGGTGCCATAATGTCCCTATGCATGAGAGAAAGCCTTGAGAAGCTCTGACAATGTAAATGACAATTCATAGATGAATATATATATATATATAACACAAATTTACCAATGGATTTGTTTCTTCATCAACAAATATGGAACTTAAGTAATATTCCCGCAACAGTGGATAAATGTGAGGTAACAGGCTTTCTTCGTCTTTAGTTGTGTCTGTCATTAGTTTTTCAACCATCTCTTTAATGGGAAATTCGCCATCGCCGTACTTATGTACTAGCTCTTCGAAATTGACACCAAGTCGCTGAGCCTGGAAAAGGGGGGGGGGGGGGGGGGGGGGGGGGGGGGGGGGGGGGGGGGGGGGGGGGGGGGGGGTGTTGTTGGGGTTTGTGTGTGGGGAGAAAGAAGGATGATTCAATATTGTTGTGCAAGATGAATGGGAAACATAAATGCACCTTTTTAACCAGCTACCAAATTAGAAGTGCGTCTCAAGGTAATAAAATGAAATTGAAATTTTTTCCTCTGCATTTCCATTGAGTGTTTATTTCATGACATCGTTTAGACCATTAAGAAGTGGTTTTTACAGAATACGATGTATTGATAAAGGGAAAAACATGTGTCCTTACCTTAGGCCAAGGAGAATCTAGCCTTGCATTTGTCAACACATGAATTCCAGGTAGAACATCTGCCACAAGGTTCTCACCTTCTTTTTGTCTATTGGTTACATATACCATGGTCCTTGCACATAGATCAGCTAAAATAAGGTTAAATCCATTATATTGATCTGCCTCCTTCACAACTTCCTCTGCGAACTCCATAGGATTTTTTTTGCTCTGCAATCATCAAAAACTATTAGAATATTATCTCTAGTAAAAAGGATCTGTTGGAACTTTAGAATTCGAATGTCTCAATATGATAATAAAGAAAATGCATAAAACTTTATGATTTTGAATTTTTAAACAATGTTAAACAAAGGCATTAGATAACCTCTAGCCTAGCCTGGTCAAAAAAGTGTCCACCTGGTTCTCCCGTAAAGGAAAAGAAAGCAGAAGAGACCCTCTCCCCTATTCCCTCCCCAACCCACAAAAACAATAGGAAAAAAAAGAAGGAATTATTACAAGAAAACAGTAGCTACTAATACATTTTTTTCAATGAATGAAGAATCAGTCAGAAAAGCAAAATAAACGAGGAACTGCACATCAATTCGTGTGAGGCTGAAACTCTTTTCTGAGATGATTAAAGAGGAGACTAGCAATAGAATAATGATTAAGATATTAAGGCTTTAACTGAAATAACTATTAGAACAAAATAAGGAACTGCACATCAATTTGTGCAAGGATGAAACCCTTTTCTGAGATAATTAAAGAGGTGGCTAACAATGGGATCATGATTAAGATGTTAAGGCTTTAAATGACAAACTAATAAATCAAATGAGGAACTGCACATCAATATGTGTGAGGATGAAACCCTTTTCTGAGATAATTAAAGAGGTGGCTAACAATGGGGCCATGATTAAGAAGTTAAGGTTTCAAAAAAAGAACTAATCCCAATCAGTATAATGAAGCAATTAAATGAGAACTTGCGTGTTAACTTTAGTAATAGATAGAATCCCTCAAGTAACCTCACTTGTATGGAAATTCCAGACCTTAGCTTACATAATATTCAGTGACAACTTCAGTGCATAAATAAGGCTAGTGTAATCCAAACTCAATTTACAGTTTTGAAATGTAGTCCTTTTGCCTGCGTTTCAAAGTTCCATTACCATAGCCCTTGCAAAGCAACCCTATTGAGGAAAGCCATCAAAATTCCACCTTCCGTTCAGTGTGCATATTCTTTGATACTATATTTTTGTACAAGCTAAATATTTCTAATTTATTAGACAAGAAAACAATGGTTCATCTTCCATGTATTTTCTTAACATAATTGGAACTCTCTTGATAAGTCCCAAGACTCTCAACATGCACTGTAGTTCATCTCAGCAACTAGCATCAATTAGCAATATATTATCACCAACTAAATTGATCCTCCATAATTTATCACTTTCACTGGTTTCCAATCATTTGTGACCTTATAGATAAATAATAATGATGATGATGATGATCTGTTACTAAAAAGAGACAAAAAGTCATAAACACTCCCAAATGAAATTGATTCAATGGGTTTCCAATTACATCAAAATCCAAATGAAATCCAAAAAACCGTTCATAAAAATCAACACAAACATATAAAAGGGGGTGATTGAAAATTTACCTTCAAGAAACGAATTGGGAGGTCCCCTCTGCTCTTAGCCTGTGGAACCAAACGAACTTCCCTGACATTTGTGAGAAAAGCCAACCTACCATCTTTGCTACAAGCCAACCAAGTCCCACCTGCCAAACCATCTCGTCCTCCCAAGATTTCCCCTCCTTCCCACCATGCCAGTGGCTCAGTCGGACTTCCAAATTGCAAAAACAAAACCCCACCAAATGGAAATTATTTCATTTCCATTTTTGACATTACCCAAAAACCCAATCGCATCCATTTTCAGTGCAAAAGCAATAAAACAAAAAATAAAATAAAATAAAAACCCGGAAAAGAATCAATCTCACCGGCTGTGATATTCGTCCCTGTTAAGCAAGAGAAGAAAAGGGTATACTGGGTGAGCCCGCCATAGAAACACTGCTATACACATTGAAGCACTCCAAAAGGGTCGCACAAGATTTTAAAAGGTGTATTTACTTAAGATATAAACATTTTTATAAACTGTTTTTTAATGATAGATTTTTATGGATTATTTTAATAATTTTGAGTCATTTTTATAAGTTTTTTTTAAACTATTTTTATGAATAATTTTTAGTGGTTTTGGTAAATTTGTTTAAATTATTTTTATAAATTTTAACAGACTTTTATAATTTTTTATTTTTATTTAGAAGAATTTCATATCCTTATGTTATTTATTGCAAATAATTTAATTATGAGGGTATATTACATTTATATTTTTGAGATTTTTATAAATGACATTTAGATGCCTGCGGATTGCTTAAAATTGTTTTTTTAAATTATATTCCCTCTATTTCATTTGTTTTTTTGCGTTAAAATTGACGGGATAAAGGCATTATAATATTTTTACACATCTGAAAGACTAATAATGATTGACACTGATCACACTGACATTGGATTTAAATGCCATTTAGGAAAACCTCAGGGGAGAGAGATGTAATATACCCAAAACTTCAAAAAAATAAAAATGTATTTGTTGACGAGCTTATGGAGCCCAATA
>QANX01000428.1:0-83686 GCA_003254975.1 Ochetophila trinervis
TATTCTATTTTTTCAAAAACAAAACTTTATTATTAAAAGTCCATATAAGCTGAGGAAACATTGCTAGTGCTGGTAGCAAGGCATTTTTAGGCAAAGGGTGAGAAGCGTGACATAATTGTCAAAAGTTGTCTCTTTTATTTTCTTTTTCTTTTCAATGTATTATACTATTATGTATTTGTTTCTTTAGGCCTTTAGGTTTTGAAGACCTTTATGGGTTTTTCTAATTTTTTGCCTACATAAGATTGGACACTTGAAAAAGCCACCCATGCACGTTGAGACACCGAATCAGAACCCATCTGTGACTGGTTTTTGAAGGAAAAGATAACCACTATCTGCTAAATTTATTTAATAAATTTTTAATTAAAATTAACAATGTTTTATAATTATAAAAATTATTAAAAATTTAATTAATAAATTTAATCACTATAAGATTATTCAAAAAGTACACATAAGACTCATGTATATAACTAGAGAATACAAGTGTCTACCATAAAAAATGATAGTTTACTGGTAAAAAAAAAAATTTAATCTTACACACAGGTTCAAAAGTTAAAATTATACAATTCTTTATTGTTTCGAACGGTTCAATAGGTATTGAGTAGTGCTAAATAGTTTGCAGTAGAAAAAAAAAAAGAAAAAAAAAAGTAGTGCTAAATAGTAAGTGTCCAAAATAATTTTATAGAAAGAACAAGGGCATCACCGTAAATTTTAAAAAAAGAAAGATAAAAAAACCCAAAAAACCGAGCATGCACAGCGTAAACAAGTCTCATGGAAACTTTAAAAATAAAAGGGAAAAAAGTATTATGGAAAGCCAGAGACCCTACAGACTGGACTCGCTCAGTTGTATTTTGCTCAAAGACAAGCAGCATTTGGTCATTTTCCATTAAACCCTTCTCTCACTCACACTCTCTCTCTCTCTCTCTCTCTAAATTTGCACCCCTGGAACCACAATTCCAAACCCCATAGAGGAGCCAAACAAATTAAGATCTTAGTCTATGAGAGAGAGACCAATTAGCTCCAGTCCATCCCTCTGTGAAAAAAGCTTCAACAAATTAAACATTGCGTATACTGGGTTTCTCTCCGTCAATGGCGAAAACTCCATGAAAGCAAATGGAGACGGAAAGACCCCATCGCAGTACAAGTAGCAGCAGCAGCAGTACGAGTGAGTTATTCATTTGCTTCACTTCCCGTCTCTCTTCTTCCTCCATGAAGATCTCCTCCAAGTCTATTCTCAGTCCTGGCCGAGCCAGAGAGCCTTCCCAAATCTCTCTGTCTTCGTCTCTCAGCAGGAGACTCAAAAACAGTGGAAGCATGAAAGGCGGTCAGGCTTCGCCGATGTTTCCAACCGGAGGGAAAAAAAGAGGGTGCGCTTTCGATAACCCAGAACCGTCTTCTCCCAAAGTTACCTGCATTGGTCAAGTCAGGGTTAAGACCAAGAAACAGGGGAAGAAGATGAGGACCAGATCGAAACGGAGAAGCGAAGCCAGTTTCAGAAAACCAGACCAAAATTTTCAGAGCATTGCTGGGCAACAAGACAATACGAATAATAATAGTAATAATAATATTAACCATGAGGATCAGCAAGGGGGTTTTCAGTTCCAGAATCTGCAACAGCAGGAATGCTTGCCGCATCACCATCGGAATCAGAGGTGGGTTCATCTGCCATTGACGATTTGCGAAGCTTTAAGGGCTTTTGGGGCAGAGTTCAACTGCTTCTTACCGTGCCGGTCTTCTTGTACGGCAAGCGAGAAAGGTAAGGAAGAGAAGGGAGTGAGATCGGCGGAGAGTGGGAGCTCTTGTGGGGATGTGTTTGCTCGGTGGTTGGTGGCTTTGCAGGACGGCGATGGAAAAGGGAGAGAGATAGAGTTGGTGGTCGGAGAGGAAGAGAGAGACGCAGCCGAGAGGAGAAGCAGTAGCCGGAGGAGACAGATGTTCGAAGGGATCGAGATCAAGGAAGACATTAAAGAGAGTAGCGTGGAGGAGGATGATGAAGAAGTAGATGAAGGCAGAGTGAGTATTTGTGTTCCTCCGAAAAATGCTCTGCTTCTTATGAGGTGCAGATCTGATCCTGTGAAAATGGCTGCTCTTGCTAACCGCTTTTGGGAGTCGCCTGCTGCTCCAAGAGACGAAGAAGATGAAGACGAATATGATGACGATGAGTCTCGCAGAGAAAAGGAAGGAGCAGAACAAGAAACTGTGGAGGACGGTGAAGAAGGGCAAGTAAAAGCAGAGCTAGTAGAAACAGAGGTTATAGAGAATGATCTGTCAGAACGGCAAGAAAACTTGGTTATGGAGGAAGAAGAAGAGGAGGATGAGCTAGTTTCAGAAGAATCGGAAGAAAACCCAGAACTTGATGAGCTACAAGAAGAAATTGGTTTTTTAGGGGAAATCCCAAGAGAAGAAAGTGAAGAAGAAGTCGAAGAAGAGAAAGAAGAGGCAAAAGAAGAACAAGAATTGGAAGTGCACCAACAACTAGCAGTAGAAAGAGAATCTCTTTTCAATGTTTCTTTACGTGAAATTCCAGTTGATGCAGAGAATGTGCTCGATGAAGAAGATAATGCAGCTCAGCTACTTGAAGAAAATGGATATGAGCAAGAACAGCCACACGAAGAAGAAGAAGAAGTAGAAGAAGAAGAAGAAATAGAATTAGTGGAAGAGAGAAGAGCAAGCGGTTCAAAATCTTCTTCGGAGCCTGTACAGTCAGTAGAACAAGAACCCGTAGAAGAAAGTAACATACATGGAGGAGAAGAAGATGATAAAGCTGAGCCTGAGATTGATCAGGCAAAAGTCACAGTAGCTGCTGGGTCAACGAAGGAAGAGAACGAGACTCAAGAGACAGTGACCCATCAGATATCCAAACCCGAACACCCGAACAATACCCACGAAAAGGTCGAACTGGCGGGTTCGGAGCTGAAGGTAGAGAGAGAGAGTATTCCGGTTTTGCCAGATTGCTTGCTGTTGATGATGTGCGAGCCAAAACTATCCATGGAGGTTTCCAAGGAAACTTGGGTCTGTAGCACGGACTTCGTGAGATGGCTTCCCGAGAGAAAAGTCAACCAAAAGAACGGCCATGATCAAGCCAAGAAGCAGCTAAGCATCATCAACAACAAGGATTCTAATTCTGTGGAACCTTCTTCGAAGCAATTAGCGAACCAGTTGATGCAGCCGCCAAGGTCTTCTTGCTCCTTCCCGGTGCCGGCGGCTCCGGCTTCCATGGCTACGATTATAGAGGAGAAGCTGGTGGGTTCCAAGGCTTACGAGCCGTTTATGCTCACTCGCTGCAAGTCGGAGCCGATGAGGTCGACGGCTAAGTTCGCTCAAGATGCTTGTTTCTGGAAGAATAGGAAGCTTGAGCCGCACCGTCCGGCTACGCTCGGGGTTGGCGCGGCTGGGATTGGGTTTTGAGCCAGGTAAATTATTGGATTAAAAAAGAAAACCTAATTTACAAAAAGAAAGAAGGAAGAAAAGAAAAAGAAAAAAAGTGTTTACTTTGCATGGGTCACTGTAGATTTTGCAGAGTGCTTTAATCGCTCTCTTTTTCACCTACGCTTGTACTGTAAATTTTTATTTAATTAATGATTTCCAAGATGTCTTTTTCCTTTTTTATCTTTTTTATTTTTTTGTATTTTCTTTTTATGTACATTGATAGTTAATAACTTCATATTAGTGTTTTGCTCTAAGCAAATGTTTTGCAGTAAATATTTGATTAAATTTCCATTGAAAAAGTTGGGAGTTCATGTGGCGCTGCTTTGCAATTCATTGAAGCTCTATGACTCAAATATTAAAGAGGGAATTATTTGAGAAAAGAAAGAAGCCCTTTTAACTGGGTATTTAAGTACACTCTCTGAAAAGCTGATTTCCTGAATTGACTGTTTTGCTTCACTTTTAAGTAAGAAATAAATTAGCTTTGGTATGGTGTGTACAGTCTTTGTAAAATCTGGTGTACAGTCTTTGTAAAATCTGTTATGCTCCTTGGCACTAAGATTTTGATGGTACAGTCAAAAAAATTTGATGGTATTGAGGAAAGTCCCAATTTCACTTTTTTACCTTTGTTGTGTTTGATTATGCTGGTGGTGGGAATAGATTTCTGCCAAATCCCTCCAAATATCTTTTCTTTTCTGGGTCAGTTTAGGTTATATGGTTAATGGTGGGACAGTCGAAATGACCAATTAGACAGAGATTTGATGGTGGGTTGAAGCTGGTATTCGTGTCTATTTCCCATTGATCTTCTAAAAGACGCTCTCTTAGCATTTATTAGCAGCCATCTCCTTCAAACTCTAACCATAAAACTATGGACTTTAGCATGATATATGTCTAGATGTTATTTCTTTTTATTTTAATAATAAAAGGTTTAACATCATAGGTAGTTTGGGGTGAGTCTATGAGTTAGGTCAACTAATTCCCATGATGGTTGTGATTTTGGGTCAGTTAGTAATATATATATATTTTTTTTTGTTGGTGTTTGGTGAAAAATGAGTAGGTTTTAGATGCTGGCGTTTAGTGGCAATTTGAATCATTCAAGTCAATGAAAGTTAAACAGAAACAAACTACTTTTTTTTTTGGTGAGGAAGCTATTAACTTATATTACTTAAATATTTATGTTCTATTGAGTTTCCACTCTATATAAATCCAATTAATGTGTGGTACAGTTCATGAGATTTTGGGCATAGTTTAGAACACTAACTAATATAAAAATACTAATATTGTTATTGATGTTATTGTTTATCTTCTATTACTTAGCCAGATCTCAGCAATGAGGTTTGATTCTTTCCAGAAAATATATGAAAATTGCTAACAATTTTTGGTTTTTCTAGATAGTTTTCTGTGCATTGATTTAAAAATGATAATGTTTGAGATCTTTTCTTTTTAAATAAAAAACTCGACTTTTGTTTTCCCTTTCAGCAAAATAAAAGAAAAAATGATAAAAAAAAAAATAGTCTTTCTCTTACAATAATAGCCTGCACATAACTATTTCCAAAGCGGCAGCCACTAGTGAGGCTTGTTGCTTTTAAAAGAGAATCGTTCCAGCCTTTTCAGAGAAAATATATTTTTTAATTTTATTTTAAGCTTTGTATTATTTATTCTCACACTGCGGGGGCTCTTTTCTACCTTTCTTTCTCAAGATAAGGACAAAGGTAGTGAAAAATCAAAAAGAAGAAAAGTGACAATTTTACTTTTGCCCAAACACGTTATCTTTCATGTGTTCAGGCTGCTTATCATAAGCGTTATTAGAAAATTAGGATTTTGTTCTGGGCCAGTGCCGTTAACTGGGCCAAAAAAAAAAGCCCATCATTCTCAAATATTAAAAATTTAACCATCAAACAATTGATCTACAGAGTCAATTTTTTTAATTTTTAAAAAAAACCTGTCTGATCCCCTGTTCTCTTTCTATCTCTTTTGACTCCTTTTTTTGACGTCTATGTCTCAGTCTCGCACCCATCCATTGTTCTTTTCTCAGACATCGTTTGTATTTACAAAGGTTAAGCAAGCAGTCAGAAAAAATGAGTTTGAAAGAGAAGAAATACACAGAGAAGAAGAGAAACGCTGTCGAAGAACCAAATGCCACGAACTGCGGAAGCAAATACTAGGAAAAATATCTCTCAGCAACCTGTGGATAAATATAGGGAGAAACCAAAGGAGAAGGCACCAAGTTTAGAAATTTAGGGTTTTTAAATTTTTTTCTTAAAATTTGTGTAGATTTGTTTAGTTAAATGAGTAAATTAGCTAATTATTTGGCTTACAAGGCATATGATTCATGTTTTTGGCTTGCAGGGTATTTGGCAGAGAGACTAGTGCTCTTTGTTAATTACTCTGATTTAATTGGGTTGGGATGTGCTGACTGGGTGACGAGGTAATATTTGGTTTAAGATGACTCAGGAGTGGGGTAGGTTTTGTTTTAATATACAAAGCACTATTTGTTTTAATATGCCGGGATTAATGTCATAATTATTGTTTTACTTAGTGCAATTGCAAATGTCATTATAGTTGTTCCTGGTGATTGGTCTTCAAAAACATGTTTCCAAAGATAAGAATTTAAAGCCAAAGTTGGATCAATATGATAATGCTTTCATAGACCACATTTTTTTTTACTAGGCTTAGGTGCTACAATTTTTATGTACTTTTATATTTTATTCATCCATTTTTTTAAAATTTATGACATTTTTTTTTCTTTTTTGTTGTTGTTGTCGTTGTTTTGGGGCAAAGCTACAGTAAACAGGACTTTTTACGTTCTTTTTGTTTTCTTTTGCATGAAATATGTGTCCTTTTAGTCTCTTCTGTTCTTTGTTTGTTCTACAAGTGGTCCAGACTCCTGACTTAAAATACAAATTAATTGAGCTAGGCTATTGATGGTGGCCCAACATGAGAGTATCCAAAAAGTGAAGAGGAAATCAATTATCACCCCAACTTTGGGTTTTCATTTTTTTATCCTTTTTAAACATATTTTGTGTGTGTGTTTTTAATTTTGTTTTGTTTTGTTTCTGAAAGTGAGTAAATAATTTATTAATAAACAAAGACTGTATAATATAGTGATAATCGCCATTGATGGGAAAACAAGAAAACCAAACTGGTTCATCTTCAAGCCATAAACATTTTTCCTGTAGAGCCAGGGCATATTATATTGGAATACTAGCCACTGTATTCTTTCCTCTACATAGACAATTCATATTTACATAGCTCTTAGAGCAGAGTTAATTTGTAGAATGTCTAACAATAGCAAGCTTAAAACTTATCTATTAAAAATATTTGAGTATTTTGAGAGTTGCATTTTATGTAATTTGGAGCATTGCAATTTTTATTTTATTTTATTTTATTTTTATTTTTTCATTTCGAGCATGATATTGCCAACGGCAAAAGGAAGTGCTAATTGAGATTAACAATGAGATTTTTTTTTCTTTCAATGCTTGACATATCTCCATGGTTTCTTTGCTTGAATTGCAGGTAGGGCTTTCTTAAGGCAAACATTAATTTGGAATAGATTTATTAGCCCCACTAGAGAGTTGGACAGAAATCCTAAAAAGAGCCAACAGAATCACATGAGTACCATGTATACAACTATATATACAATAAAATGAACCGTTCTATATTCTTGGATTAAATGAACTATTTTGGTAGTGGATTTTTGTACATAAAAGAATAGTTAAAGAACAAATAGTTAGGCTTAAAGGAAACGATCTGCTGTCCGATAATTAGCAACTTTGCCACGACTTTTAATTCGTCAATTAGTAGCAGGTGATTTTGTTTTTTAATTTTTTGTATATTTGACAATTTTGAATATTTCGGGGTCTTCATCCACATGTTTTGGCCTACCTCGTTCATAAGAGCAAAAATTATATATATATAATTTGTTTTTTATTTGGAAGTTCATAGATAAATTTGTTCACAGAATTCATCCGATCATATGTAATAGATGCCTTTTTGCTTCCGCTTAGATGTACATGTATTCACAAATAAATTTATATTTGGTAAATCCTGAATGAAAGAGCCAATATACATATAGAATTTTGCTATAAGCTTTAATAGCCAAGATTTTATGGAATTATACTTATTTTTTTCTTGATTTTTATTTTATTTTTTATTTTGTTTAATTTGTAATATTTTAGTTTGGCTCAGACTGTTTTAAATTAAATTAAAAACATACTATAAAATATAAAAATTAGTTATATTTTTTTTAGTTTAAAACAGTTTCATACAATCTTAAATATTACAAACCAAATAAAATTAGAAAACAAAAACCTACAGGGCAAACCTTATGAATATATTTATATATAGGGTTTTTTGCACCAATAGTCTTTTATGTTTATATTATTTGGCAAATTTAGCCTTTATTTTTGTTTTTTTTTTTTTTTGTATTTTTAGTCCCTTAACTATGTTAAATTTGCACTGTTTAGTCCTATTATATTTTTCATTCACTTTCTGTTAATATTTCACAATATACAGAGGGCAATTGTCGTCATTTTAAAAATATTTCATTCCATCATTGTAGCCATTCTAACACACTCAGATAGACAAAAAAAAAAACACAGAGCAAAAGTTAAGACTTCTTAATTTGGGAGATTTGGAGTTGCAGAAGGGATGCGGAAAAAAAAGAAGTATGATTTGAGATTAAAGATCAATTCTCACCAGATTTGAAGTTAAAAAATGCAAATCAATTGCAGTAATGAACTTGTTATTAAGAGGATTGGGTATTAAGAGGATTCACACCAGATTTGAAGTTAAAAAATGCAAATCTCTAATCTGGTGCGAATTGATCTTTAATCTCAAATCATACTTCTTCTATTTTTTTGCATCCCTTCTGCAACTCCAAATCCTCCAAATTAAGAAGTCTTAACTTTTGCTTTGTGTTTTTTTTTTTTCTATCTGAGTGTGTTAGAAGGGCTACAATGGTAGAATATTTTTAAAATGACGACAATTGCCCTTTGCATATTGTGGAATATTAACAGAATGTGGATGGAAAATATAATAGGACTAAACATTGCATATTTAACATAGTTAAAGGACTAAAAATGCCAAAAAACAAATATAAAAACTAAATCTACCAAAGAAGATAAACATAAAAGACTATTAATGCAAAAAAAACCCTTATATATATCAGCTCTGTTTACATATATATTTTATATTTATTTATTTATTGGGCATCGCCTAGTGCCACCTCACGATTGGGGTAAAACATCTCATGAATTAGCGCCTTCTAACTTAATAATGTATCCCATATATTACATATTGAATGCTATAAGAAATTTTTTATATATATTTATATTATATATATGTAAATCCCATCAGATCTCTAAAGCAAATTTCCTTTATTTTGGAGAATACGTACTTTACTTTTTTTGTTGAATAGGAATACATACTTTACTTTTCTTTTCTTTTTTGATGAATGAATACATGCTTTTTTTTTTTTTAATAGAAATTTGCATTCAAGCACAAAAAAGAACCAAAAGCAGGTTACAAACCAGCCTCTTCCAAAAGATCAATACAAACAGAGTTGTAACATGAGGGAGGGAAGGAGGCAAGGGGGGGCTGCTCAACAAAAAAAGCAGAATTGTTCAAAAGAGCCGTTTTAGCTAAACAGTCAGCTAAGCTATTGGAAGATCTGTGATGCCAAGAGATCTTCCAATTAAACAGAAGAAAAAAAGATTTAATACTAATCAACTTATATATAGAGCTCCATCTAATAGGATCATCAACCGAAACAATAGATTTAAACGTAGAGCTTGCATCAATAGACCACTCAATACTAAACCAGTGCTTGCTTGCTGCTACTTCAGCTGCCCATAGGATAGCAGCAACTTTTGCATAAAAAACAGAGGCAACTGTGATAAGTTTGGCCACCATCAAAACAATGGTGCCTTCCTCATCTCGGACCACGAAAGCAGCAAATTTTTTGCCATCTTTAAAGGCTGCATCCAAGTTGATTTTTAACCAGCCCCCCCGGGGGGGTGTTTGGTCCATCTTTGATCTCCCTTGGCATCTGTGGTCTCTGTCAGACCACTTTCAACTCTAATAAAATCTCCAGCATTAAAAATAATGGAGTTACGAAAATTCTAGCAAGTATACCATAAAGAACTAAGAAAATTCAAAGTGAAAAACTTCCCTTTTCCAATGTTGCAATCAGTTTCGGAGGAGTTGAGACATGCAGCAACCATATCCTGGACATTAGAAGCATCTAAATTATCAAGAATGCATCCCCACTTGCTTGCGAAAGCAATGCTTCTCACTCCATGGCAAACTTTTAAGAAATAGAAACAGGTTTCCACTTCTACACCACAAACATCATAGGTTGTGTCACCTTTTCCCAATCTGGAGGTGAGAATATCTTTGGTTGGGAGCACCCCTGTGAGGATTCTCCAAAGAAATTTTTTTTGTTAGTCATGGAGTTTGGATTTCCAGAGCTTTTGGTAGATAGGAATTTATACTTCATTCTTGAACCTGAGGCCTTAGCTACTCTTGATCGAGAATAGACCATCACTAATCCCTTTCCAGATAAGCTTGTCTTCACAGTCTATGGGAGGCTAGCATATATCGCAAATGGCTTTCACCGAATCTTCTTCAAATATAGAATGCAGTAGCAAGAAGTTCCAGTCATTTGAAAGAGGATTTTTGAGATCATAAACCTTTCTAATATCACCCCTGGAAGCCCCTACTTTAATTTTAGGAATTGCTTCTGGCAGATTTGGAATCCATGGATCATTCCAAGGATTTATTTTGAGACCATTGCCTATAGAGAAGCATGCTCATTCCCTAATAATAGGCCTGGAGATTATTATGCCTTGCCAAACCATAGAAGTCCCATTTTTCAATTCATAGTCAAAAAAACTTTTCCTTTTAAGATACTTGTTGCGTAAAATGCGTGCCCAAAGAGCTTCTTCTTCACTACCCATACACCAAGCAAGTTTGGACAGAAGGGAATTGTTGATATTAGAGAAGTTCCTAAAACCTAAGCCTCCAAGATTTTTTTGCTTGCAAACCTCTGTCCAAGCTTTAAGAGCTAAATATCTGTTACTACCTGAGTTGTTAGACCACCAGAATCTTTTAACAGATCGGTCCATGTTTTGGCACACCCCCAAGGGAATTCTGAATGTTGCCGTTGAGTATGATAGAATGGCTTGCACAGTCATTTTAATGAGGGTGGCTTTTCCCGCCTTAGAGAGAAGCTTCCCACTCCAACTCTCCAAACATTTTTGCACTCTTTCCTTAAGAAGGCCGAATTATTTTGATCTGTTCTGGCTTAGAACTAGGGAGTTTCCAAGATAAATGGAAGATTGTCCCATTTCTTTGATTCCAAGAGTATCAAGAATAACTCTATTTTCTATCCTACTCGTGTTTTTGGAGAAGAAGATGTTTGATTTTTCCTTGTTAAGTTCCTAACCGGAGCACTTAAAGTAGAGATCAAAACTCTTCTGAAAAACTGTTGCTTCCTTATGCCCAGCACGACATGCAATCAGCAGGTCGTCAAATCCCATTGCACTCATAATTTGCACCAGAAAACCCCACTCAACTCTATCAAAAGCTTTCTTCATGTCCAATTTCATAACCATTAGACCTCTTTTCCCTTTGTTTTTTTTACTTTGTGGATAATCTCTTACGTGATTACTGTATTTTCTGCTATCCACCTCCCTTTTACAAAGGCTCCTTGGGTTGGGGAAATTAATTTGTCAATCCTGTTGCTTAACCGTGAAGCAATGATCTTAGTGACGACTTTGTAGTAGAAATTGCATAAACTTATTGGCCGGAAGTGATTAAAACTGGTAGCATGATCCATTTTTGGGATAAGAGCAATGAAGGTCTTATTTGCACTAAAGGGGACCACTTTCCTACGGAAGCATTCAGTCACAAAATTTATCAATTTCCCTTTTACTGTGTCCCAATATTTCTGGAAAAAAATACCGGAGAAGCCCTCGGGTCCCAGACTCTTAAGAGGGTGTAAAGTCCATACAGTAGCTTTGATTTCTTCCTTTGAGGGAATGCAGCAAAGCTCTCTAGCTATTATCTTCAACATAATTTTTTTTTTGAAAAAGTTGATCCACCTATTATGTGAATTGTTGAAATTTGAAGTGAAGTAGTCTGTTATCTCCTTTTCTCAATGAAATTTTCGATTTCCATCATGAATGAAATTTATCCGGTTTCGCTTTCTTCGGATGGTCGTACTCGCATGAAATTTTTTTGAGTTTTTGTCACCATTTTTCAGCCACAATTCTCTAGATTTCTGGCGGTTTATTGATTCCTCTCTATCCTGCTGAATTTTTAGATCTTCAGCAATTTGCTTTTGTCTTTTGTATTGATTTCATTTTTTTGAAGTGTTCCCAGTTCCAGTTCTAGATCTTTTCTTTTGAAATGAGCATATCCGAAATGTTCTCTATTCCATCTTTTCAGAGCTTTTGAAGTGGTTTTAAGGCTCCTATTCATTCTATGGCAGTGCATTCCTCTTACTTGGTCAGAATTCCAAGCATTAGAGATCACTGAAGCACTTGAGTTATCTGTTGTCCAAGTTTGGAAGAATCTGAAAGGACGGTGAAACTTGATTGTATTCTTTGCCATTGTCAATAGGATGGGGTTGTGGTCAGAGATTTCTGTGCGAAGATGTTGCACCAAGGCCTCCGGATGAGTTTCAATCTAGGTGTCACTAGCAACCACTCTATCAAGGCACTCTTTTATTAAACCCATTCCATCCTGATTGTTAGTCCAAGTGTATCTCCTTCCTTCATAACCGAGATCCACTCCTCCAGTGTTGTCTAAAAAGTCCTTTAAATAGAGATGTTTTATCCAAATATTTCTGCCTCCATACTTTTCCTCAGAGGATATAACTTCATTTAGATCCCCTATCATCATTCAAGGTTCTCTCGTTTCGGTGATTGTATTTTGAATTTTCGTCCAAAAGGCTTTTTTCACCGAGGAGTAAGGAGTGCCGTGGCAAGTAAGGAGATTCCAAAATTTTTCTCCTTGCTCCCCTAGAACACTAAAACAGATAACTCTATAGGAGCTAGAATCATAGATTAAATTTAACCCATCATTCCACATAAGAGTTAGGCCCTCAGCAGTACCTTGAGCTTCTACAGTTTCAAAGTTTTTGAAGCCTAATCTCTTGGCAACAGTTTTCATTCTATATTTTTTGTATTTTGTTTCCATTAAAAAAATACAGTCAGGTTTATAAGATTTCTCTAAATCAGATAAAAAGTTAAAAGCATCAGAGTTGCCCATACATCTACAATTCCAGGAAAGCATTTTTCAGTCTGCGAGGGAGGCATGTAGCGCCCGCCACCCCGGCCTACTGAAAATCCAACCGGCAAGGAACCGGTCCTCATGAGCTTTCTCCTTCTTCCCCATTTGAGTGGCTATGTCTTCTTTGAGATCTTCTTATTGCTTCCTTTTTCCAAGACCATGGCTTGTGTTGTTCTATGGGAGTTTCCACAACTTCAGGTGCTTGATGAGTGTCACTGACCAGGTTCTGCATTTGTTCTATCTGAGAGTGAGAGGAAGCTTCTAAGTTGAGTTCCTCATTTTCAAAATTTTGAGTAGTTAGGGCTCCATCCGTTTCTTGAATATTTGGGGCTTAATCAAAATTAAAATTAAAGCATCTATTGGGCCTTTCCTCTAAAGTCTGGAGGGCAGCCCGTTTCCTGTTGTGGCCCGAAGCCAGCCTTGGATAATTTGTTTCTTTTGGAAGCCGGTTGAAAGTTTTGTTACCGAGGCCCACTTATGAAAAAAAAATCCGGGTCTAAACCTTCAAGGGCCCGTCTGTCTTGGTATTTCTTAACTGATATTTCCTTTAAAGCTTCAATAGCCCAGCTAGTAAAGGAGCTAAGGTCCAGCGTAGAGTCATTAAACTTTTCCATCACAATTTCTTGTAGAGTCTCTGAAGTTCCCAAAGCCTGCCTTTTTAGAGTAGTGTTCAGAGATGCCAATTCATGGCACATTTCCAGAGCACTGCCAAACTCCAAATGTGTGTTATTCTGCTTTTTCTCACAACTCCCGATGCGCTGACTTTCACCCATCGTCGACTTGTGTTTCTCTGTTATCCAAGCCAGTTTTTCGACACCGTGTTCTTGCTTCCGTTCTATAATTCTTCTTTTATTTTCACTGGCTTTCGGAGTGTTGATGAAGAGGAGGTTGCTACTGTTTTCTGCTCGGAGCCAAGGTCCATATGCTTGGCTGAAATTCCATTTTGTGTGGTCACCATAATGGAGGTGTTGAAAAAGCATTTGCTGGTGATGTGATCTAAGGCTCCACAGCGGTAGCAAAAATTTGAGAGGCGCTCAAATTTGAATTGAATCCAGATCTCATTTTCACTCCTTTCCATAAAGAAGCCCGCAGGTAATGGATTTGTCACAACTATGTCTACCCGGAATCTGAGGTATCGTTGTGCCACAATATTCCATCGGTTTATGGAGTCGGGGTGGATTGTTCCGATTCTGTTTCCCATCATCGTGGCCGTTATTTCATGCAGGTATACCGGAGGGAGGCCATGAATCTGAACAGAGAAAGTTGTTGTTTCAAACGTTATTTCCTCCAAGGCTTTGTCATTGGGCTAGTTTTTGAGAATTAGATGAGCGTCGTTTAGTGACCACGGCCGACCTCTATAGATTGTATCCATATCTTCTTTGCATCTAAAGTGGAATTTGAAGACATTCTCCTTGATTTTCTCAGTCTGAACCCTTGTCTTGAGTTTCCAAGTTTTACCAATAATTTCGGTGATTGTGAAACGCCGAAAGCTTCTTATTGATAAAATTTTTCCAAGTAAAACATTTTGTGCCTCGAACGTGAATTCTTCTGAGTTTGGCTGTAAGCATAGATCCCGTAGGGAGTCTTGAAGGGAGGTTACTTTTTCTTGTAGTTTGTCCATATCGGAACTTGACAAAAGGTATATTGCCGTGGAAAAGTGATGGTAAAGCAGCTTAATCATTGTTCACCATGGAGAGCGTTTTCAAAAAAACAAATTCTTTAACTCATACCTCACATTGCTTTTAATGCTTACTTTACTTGGTACTATATATGTGCGGTCCTATTCATTTCGAATAGAGATGAATTATGGATTTTTTTAACATGGGCCAAAGTCTACGGATTGATTTGCAAGATCATATTCAATGAAATTGATATTTAGATGACATAAATATATTTTGTTTCATTTTGGAAAAAAAATGACTTTTTTTAAAATTTAGTTTTTATAAAAAATAAAAAAATTAAATGCACTTTACTACTTTTTAAAATTAAATTTGTTCACATAGGATCTTTACAATTAATTTGTACAATTAATATCTTATAATTTGAAAAAAGTTATATTTTTGTCTAATTTAGTTAATTTGATAAAAAATTTTAATAATACCAAAAAATAAAAATAAAAAATAAAAGACGGAATTTCAATTTTTAGTATAATAAAAAATAAAAATAAAAACAATTTTGAAGGTCACATATTATGCACGTAACTTTTAAGTTGATGGAATTTATCAATTTTAAATAAATTGGACAAATATGTAACTTTTTTAAATTAGAAAGTATCAATTATACAAATTAATTGTAGAGACTCAATGTAAACAAATTTAATTTTAAAAACTATTAAAGTGTATTAAAATCAAAATAAAAATATCTAATCTAGTTTCTAGAAGTAGAAAATTAAGCTGGTAACCAAGCTTATATCTGTAAAATAGAAACCTTTAATATCCAAGCAGGAAACAATGTAACAAACTAACAGTAACTAACCAACTAACAACACTCACATGCTATGCAAGTGCAAACTAAAACAAAATTCAACACCATTACAAGAATACAAAAGGACAAAAGCTATAAGTTTAGCTGGTAAGAACTTTTAGCTATAGAGTTCAGTATAATTTAAAAAAAAAAATTATTAAAAAATTATTAAATTAAGAGTCAAAAATATTTTTTAAAATTATGTTGTCAAATAGTTTAGTTGATTATTATTTTAGAAAGTATTTTTAATTTTTAATATACCACAACATAATTTTAAAAATATTTTTGACTCTTAATTTATTATATATAAAATATTTAACTAATACTTTTAATTATTTTGCAGTAATTACATTTTTGTATGTAAACATACTTATTTTAAATCATATAAAATATATTAAAATTAATTTTAAAAAACTGAAATATTTAAAAATCAATTTTATATAAACTCTATTATTTTAAAATAATTAAGAACCCAATAAAACTTACCACGACACTTCTATATATTGAAAAAAATAATAAAAATAAACAATCAATGTAATAAAAATACATTATATTAGACTTCAAAAAAATTTAAAATAATAAAGGTTAACTAATGTACGTTTGTTCATGTTTTTGTAGGGTTTTATTTTGTTTTTGTTTTTGGATATATAGAAAATTTAATATAATAGTAAATGCAAAATCAGTAGAAAAAAGAAAGCATTTAATGCTCTGTTATGTTGAAATGTGGCAATTTTGCCATACACAAAATGAAGCATGTTAAAAATGCTGAAGCAAATGTCTGAACTTTTTTAGGCAATAATGTCCGAGACAAATGCATGAGCCAATAAATGTTGAGGCAACAACGTCCGAGAGACAAAATGTCCTAGACGTGGCTAAGACAACAAACGTCCAAGGCAACGGACGAGACCAAGAAAGTCCGAGGCATAGGGTGAGATAAGAAATGCCGAGGTAATGTCCGAAACAAGAAAGATTGAGCAAAGTCCGAGGCCTAAATGTATGAGTATAAGTGTTCGAAAGTAAGATAGCTGAAGATTAAATTCGAAGCTGAGACCAAAGTGTCTCAGTGTAAAATGTCTGATGCTGAGACCAAAGTGTCTCAGTATAAAATGTATGAGGGAAATGTTCGTATCTGAGAAGTCTTTCTCTCGGAATACTCATAGAGTGTTCGACGCCTCAGCCAATGCTCGCACTCAGAAGTTTATGTCTGGTCAAATTATCACGTAAAATATGACACCTACTATTATGTGAGTAAGGCAGAAGCATACAGCAAATAAAAATCAAATATTCTGAGGAAATGTCAGATAGTTGGTAGGATGAGATTATCGATACGGACGTAAAAGATATTGTGTTTTAGTTTATTGTAATATCTATATAAATAGCATTAACTGATGAATGAAAAGTTGGGCTGAATATTTTGATTGAATGTACAAGTTCTTCTCATTTCTTTTCATTCGGTTACAATCCTATAATATAAAAAATATATGTGTTTTCTCTTTTGTTATTCCTTAACAAAAATAATATCAAGTTTCTGCATACACTAAACCAAAACTATCAAGCTAATGATCAAAGATAAATTGACAATAGTTTTTTGGTCCAAACATACAAAAATGTAACATGTTAAACTTTTCCTATAAGCTGATAAAAAAAAGGTTTTTTTTTTTTTTTTTTTTTTTTTTTTTTTTTTTTTTTTTTTTTTTTTTTTTTTTTTTTTCTTTTTAAAGCTTAAAATTTGAGTTTAATGACTCTTTTGTGGTCAACAAAGGCTTATTGATTTGTCTGCGAAACTATAGACCTTCAGTATTAATATCATGGCCATTTAAGCCATTCCTCCACCTTCAATGAATGGTGTTGGGTGGCAGGTGCAGTGTTATTTGCTTCTTCGTCAGTAGTCAGAAGCCTGGCCTCTTTTAATTAACTACTGATTTCCCATGCAAAATTTAACCGTGGCAACAACATTCAGCCACTTCTCTCCATATTCTCTACACGTATATACAGACACATATACAAACACGATATATATCAAACCGCAGAGAGAAAGAGGAAGAGGAATAGGAAGCGATATATCTCCTACATCGCAATAACGATGGCAAATTTCCACATAGCAATGTACCCGTGGTTTGCCTTGGGACACATGACTGCTTTTCTCCATCTGGCGAACGAGCTGGCATGGAGAGGCCACAGAATCACTTTCTTGTTGCCCAAGAAACCTCAGTTTCAGCTCCACCCTCTAAATCGCCACCCTCAACTCATCACCTTCGAAACGGTTACAGTTCCAGCCGTCGAGGGCCTCCCTCCGGGCGCCGAGACGACATCCGAAGTACCCCTCTCTTTGAACTCTCCGCTCGCCGCCGCCATGGACCTCACTCGAGACCAACTCCAGAGCTTTCTTTCCTCCGCCAAACCCGACTTGGTGATCTACGATTTTGCTCATTGGATGCCACGTATCGCCCAGCCTCTCGGGATTAAATCCGTCTGCTACTGCACCGCTTCGCCGGCCGCCATCTCCATCGCCCTCGTCCCCGCCAAGAAAGTCCCCAGAAACAGGCCCATGACCGACCAAGAGCTCCACGCGATGCCCATTGGCTATCCTTCCTCCACCGTCGTGCTTCGGGGCCGAGAAGTCCTCTCGTTGACTTTCGTTTCGCTGCCGTTCGGAGACGGCGTCACGTTCTACGAGAGGGCTACGGCCGCCATGAGGAACTGCGACGCCGTGTGTTTGAGAACCTGCAGAGAGCTCGACATCAGCAAGTTCTGCGACTACATCGGGAACCAGTACCAGAAGCCCGTTTTGCTGACCGGACCGGTTCTTACTGAGCTGCCGGCCGAGATGTCCTTGCTGGAGGACCGGTGGGGCGAGTGGCTCGCCGGTTTCGAGCGGAGCTCGGTCGTGTATTGCTCGTTCGGAAGCCAATTTGTCCTCGAAAAGGATCAGTTTCGAGAATTGGCATTGGGATTGGAGCGAACCGGGTTGCCGTTTTTTGCGGCGCTGAAACCGCCCAGCGGTTGCAGAGGAATCGAAGAGGCGCTGCCGGAAGAGTTCGAAGAGAGGGTGAGAGGGAGAGGAGTGGTTTATGGGGGTTGGGTTCAACAGCCATTAATGCTGAGTCATCCTTCGTTTGGGTGCTTTGTGAGCCACTGTGGGTTTGGATCGACGTGGGAGGGTTTGATGAGCGACAAACAGATTGTTGCGGTTCCGCAGCTAGATGACCAAATCTTGAACGCGAGGCTGCTGGTTGAAGATCTCAAGGTTGCTGTGGAAGTGAAGAGGGACGAAGAAGATAGATGGTTTTCCAAAGAGAGCTTGAGCGAAGCTATCAAATCTGTAATGGATAAAGATAGCGAGGTGGGTATTATGGTGAAGAAAAGCCATGCAATGTGGAAGGAAGTTTTGACTAGGCCTGGTTTTCTTAGCGGCTATATTGATAAGTTCGTTCTGGATCTGCATAAGCTTGTAAACCAAAATAATTAGAGGGAGCTACATTTGGTTTGATTTGGTTCGGTTTTTGGTATGCAAGTTTGGTGTGTTTAATTTGTTCTTTGTATGTTCTTGTCTACGTTTTTAGTAAATGCGTGTTTAATATTAATGGAATGTGCTATGCTATTAAAAAAAAAATACTGAATACATTTATTATATATTTATTAAATTAACATGAATCTCACATATAATTATCACCATACAAATTTCACAGATAACTCCACTAAATCTCTTGATTTATATAGATTTTTTTTTGAATTTTAAATTAAATAGCTAGTATTTTAAACTATTTTAAAATCCAATTAATTCTAAATTGAATATACATTAAGAATTTAATAGAGTTTAAAGGAGTTAATGACTTTACAAAGGATTTTATAAATTTTAATTGGTTTCTCTATACTCAATATTGATTTTATAAGAAAATTTTAATGGAGATTAGTGGATATTTATCATAGAATTTAATAGACTTGGATGAAATTCTCATTATATATTTTTGCTAAATTTTTATTTTTCTAATAACAATATCATTTGTAATAATGCCATTAAACTTAATAGCCTTTATCTTCTTGGTTCATTATAATAATAAAAAAATAAAAATAAAAATAAAAAAATTAAGAAAGCCATCTGCTGATATTCTCTTATGCTTTCAAACTGATCATTTCAAGATGGCGAGTCATATTATCTTTACTTCATTTTGACATAAAACACATCATAATTTTTATATTTATGTATAATTATATTCTATTTGATAATTAATAGTCATTTCAGTATATATTTTTATTATGGTTTATTTTATTTTATTTTTGTGAACAATAGATTTAAATTGTGCTTGATTTTTTAATTTTTATATTTACTCTTCATTCTCATTATTTGTTTGATAGTTATATGATCTGACAAATAACAATATGAAAAATAGTGGATATGTATGCACAAACTATACAGAAGAGAAAATAAGAGTAAGTAATGTTCCCTTTAGATCTTTCAGCAAAAAAAAAAAAAAATGTCAGTCGGTGTTGTCCACATCAATTGACAGCAACAATTGTTGGAGGTAAGTAAGAGACCTCTCTCAACTTTCCATGGAAACTAGCTGTTTAAGCACATATTTTCCATTCTCTCATGCCTAAGCTCAGGCTCCGGTTTGGAATCCTATGCTTGGCGATCCAAAAGGGTATGGGCTTTAAACATAGATAGCAAGGGAAACAGGATGCAGGAGCTTCAAGAAGCACTAAGTGCCATTAATCTTCAGCCTAGCTCAGAATCGGATGGTTTGAAGGGTGAACGTCTGCTCCTTGGCAAAATCCTCGCCACAAGGGTTTTTAGGAGGTATA
This sequence comes from Ochetophila trinervis, assembly GCA_003254975.1. Taxonomy (NCBI): domain Eukaryota; kingdom Viridiplantae; phylum Streptophyta; class Magnoliopsida; order Rosales; family Rhamnaceae; genus Ochetophila; species Ochetophila trinervis. The sequence goes on from QANX01000428.1 coordinate 19,987, forward strand.
CTCTGAGTGAGATCATTTCAAAAGCATGGGGTCTTCAAACCAGGGTCAAAATTGAGAACTTGGGGCAAAACATTTTCAAGTTCGTGTTTGGTACAAAAATGGACAGAGATAGAATCTTCCACAGTAGACCCTGGTCTATTAACGGCTCCCATTTGATCCTTAAGGAATGGCCGGAAAGGGTGGCTATTCAGAAAGTTCATTTTGATTACACTACTTTCACAATACAAATACACGGACTACCTCCGATATTCCTACATACTGGCTCAGCAAAACTGATAGGTAACGGGGTGGGAAATGTGCATGAGGACTCTATTACAAGGAAGAGTGTAGTCAGCCACATGTTCCTAAGATTTAGGATTGATATTGAAGCACGCAAACCAATTCCATTGGGTTGAAATCTAATGATGAAAGTTGGGTCCAATTCAAGTATGAGTGAATGGGGGACTTCTATTATAAGTGTGGGAAGCTGGACCACGTAACCGGCATATGCCTATTTGCTAAGCCAGCAACAATTACCTCAGTGGATGGTGCGACGGCTAAATTATATGAGCCATGGATTCGGGCGGAACATGGCGGTGACCTGCTTTTCGTAAACACTCCGGCAGGAGAGGTAGTCAAACAAGCGTCAGACACAAGAGGAAACAATTTGAATTTGGAACAAATCTCAAACTTCCCAAATAGTGAAAGCTTGATACATAGATTGGAATACGCGATATGAGTAGTAGACGGGGCAGATGGAGATCTTCAAAATGCAGTAGAGACGTGTCAGGAATTTGAGGCGCTTAAACTAACTCTGGAACGGCAATCCTCGGGAGACTGGCCTGACCTGAGGGCATAACTGATTAACCAGGTACGCCTATCCAATAATGATCCCCATATACTAGCCCAATGGGCCATGAAAGGCCTAAACAACATTACTCTTCTCAACCACGATAGAAGACAGGGTCTGGACTCTAAGCTCTAGGGAGAATTTGGGTTGGGGCCTGCTTTTAAAAGCCTAACTTTGGGTACTTTTACCCCAGGTCCAGCTCGAGAAGCTCTTGTTAATAAGAAGAGGGATAGGCCCAGCTACAGACACAACCCAAGTAAAAAATACAGGCCTTTGGTAATTGAGGAAGTCTCTTCTGTTGCAGCAGAAGAGGAATCTCAGTTCACAGAAACTTCCCCTCAGTGGTCCCCGAGAAAAGAGTTCAACTTGGGAAGAGGGGACCTAGATGTGTCTCCAGGGGGGAGGGAAGCTACAACTGGAATGTTAGATCGGAGGGGGCGAGCTCGTCCTCAGCTGCGGTGTTGCAGGATTTTCACAAAGCCGAGGAGGCGGGCCACAACTTGCCCCCCCCCCCCCCCCCCCCCCCCCCCCCNCCCCCCCCCCCCCCCCCGAACCCGTGAATATCATCTCGTGGAACTGTCGGGGTTTGGTTAACGGGGACACTGTTAGGGCTATCAAAAGTTTATGCCAGAGGAACAATCCCAGTTGCCTTTTCCTAATGGAAACTAAAAGAGGTAAGGATTGTACAGATTGGGTAAGAAATTGGGTTTTCAATTTTCTGAGTTTGTGGAAGCCAGATGGAATGCCGGAGGGATGGCTCTGTTTTGGACTATAGATCGCCATCTAGAAGTTGTCTGGCAAAATGATAGAATTATTTGTTGTGAGTTAACTGACCCGGTGTGAGGGAAATGGTGCCTTCTAGGCTACCATGGTACCCCGTATCTTGCAGAAAAGAAAGCTTTCTGGGGAAATCTGGAAAGAATAGTTAGTCAGTGTGACCTTCCCTGGGTCATTATGGGTGATTTGAACGAAGTAGTGGAGGAGTGTGAAAAATCGGGAGGGAGAGCTATTTGGAGACGTAAATTATACTTGAAGAACTGCATACAGGCCCTTGGTGCGGTAGATCTGGGTTTCACAGGGAAGATCTTTACTTGGGAAAACCGTCATGCTGGAAAATGGTACATTAAGGAAATACTTGACCGTGCCGTTGCTAGTCGGGATTAGGCACACATTTTGGAGAAGCGCAAGTAGACTACCTTATTATGCTTGAATCAGATCATTCCCCAATTATGTTGAGAACCTCTATGGATCCCAAAAAAGGCCACATGCCTTTTAGATTTCTGAAGGTGTGGTAGGAGGACGTTAATAGTCACGAGGTCGTTAAGGAAGCTTGGACTTAAGAAGTTAGAGGGGGAATGGAAGCTCATAAGCTGCTAAGGAGACTGAACTCAACCAGAATAGCTTTGAGAAAATGGAATAAAACTAGCTTTGGTTTTGCGCAAGAAGAGATCAAAAAAGTAGAGGCAGATCTTCTGCTGCTTCAGTTTGGAGGCCCTTCTCAGCAAGCCCGCGTGATAGACATTGAAGTCCAATTAAGAGAGCATAGGAGGTGGTTAGAGGTTCTATTACACCAAAAAGCTAGAGAGTTATGGATAGATGCAGGTGACAGGAACACTAAGTATTTTCATACTAGTGTGCTAATGAGAAGAAGAGCAAATAGAATTAATGCAATTGAGGACAATGGGAGGTGGCTAAAAACATGTGAGGATGTGGGCAACTATTTCATTCGGGAGTTCCAGGAGCTGTTCTCCACCAGCAGCCCGAAAATACCATGGCTGGGGGATTTTGGTGGTTGTGACATCTCAGATGCCGAAAATTCCCAGATTCATAGTATCCCAGATTTGGAAGAGATTAAAAATGTAACTTGGGATCTTCATCCTCTAAAAAGTCCGGGCATGGACGGGTTTCCTAGGTCTTTTTTTAGAACTTATTGGAACACAATTCAAGATCAGCTGGTCTACTTCGTTCAAGAGTGCTTTCGAACAAAAGGCATGTCCAGGGGAGTTAACAAGACCTTCATCGTTCTTCTGCCTAAGTGTCAATCGGCAAAGAACATGAACCACTTCTGGCCAATAAGTTTATGTAACTTCTCCTACAAAGTGGTGTCAAAAATTCTGGTAAATAGATTGAAACATCTGCTATCAAGGATTATCTCCCCCAACCAAGAGGCTTTCATCAGGGGAAGATGGATAGTGAAGAACACGGTGGTAACCCAGGAACTTGTAACATAAAGTGAGGAAGCATAAAGGCAGAAACGGGCTGATGATTGCGAAACTGGATCTCAAAAAGGCTTACGATCGCATGGAATGGCCTTTTGTGAACAAGGCTCTGGAAGCGTGGGCATTTTCTTCAGATGTTAGGAGGATGATTTTCAATTGTATATCGTCTGTGGAATATGAAATCCTTGTTAATGGGAGCAGTGTGGGTAAAGTGGAATCGGCTAAAGGTTTGAAGCAGAGAGGCCTTCTGTCTCCTTACCTTTTTTATTCTTTGCGCCGAAGTGCTCTCTCATTTGTTCGCTGCGGATGGAGGAATACAGGGAATTAAAGTTTGCAGGAACACACCAGCCATCTCACATTTACTATTTGCTGATGACCTTCTCATTTCCTGTAGGGCAAATCCAGAGAATGCTCAAGCTCTCCAAAATTGCATGGATATTTTTTGTACCTAGTCTAGCCAGGCTATAAACATGGACAAATCTAGCTTAATGTTCTCCTACAATATTCAAAGCAATGTAAAAAGCAGCATCAGGGACACCCTTGGGCTAAAGGAAATGGGGCAGAAAGAAGTTTAACTTGGTAATAGACTGGCTTTTGGCAGAAATAAAACCAAGGATTTTTGTCGGCTGGAAGAAAAACTGCAAGCCTGGCTGGAGGGCTGGAGAAGCCAGCTTCTATCCAAAGCCGGAAAGGCAACCCTCATTAAAGCAGTGGCCCAAGTAATGCCCGTGTCCACTATGGCAACTTTCAAGATCCCAAAAGGAGTTTGCGAGGACATGGACGCCATGGTAAGGTGTTTCTGGTGGGGTTCAAAAATGGATGGTAGCTGCAGCATGGCTCTGAAGGCTTGGAAGACAATTTGCCTTCCTAAACCGATGGGGGGTCTGGGTTTTAGGTGCTTCTCAGACATAAACAAAGCTTTGCTGGCAAAACTTGGGTGGATGTTGGCTAAAGGAGAGGGGGAACTGTGGACTACAATGATCAGGCACAAATACTTGAAGGACAAGTCTTTCTTTGATTGTAAGGCAAAACCCGATGATTCCTTTGTCTGGAAGGGAATTATCAGCTCTAAGGAGCTGGTAAGATTGGGAGCTTGCTTCAGTATGGGTGATGGTGCCTCTATTGATCCTTGGAAGGATCCTTGGATACCCTGGGTCCAAGGAAAATGCTTAACCCATAAAGAAAGAGTTTCAATGGAAGGAGTAACAAAAGTTGCAGATCTAATTGATACTCCAAATAGGAGATGGAATGAGCAAATGCTGCGAGAGTTATGTGAAGACTCCATTGTTGAAGAGGTTAAGAAAGTGGACTTGCCAAGGAGCCATTTTGTTGATGATTTGATGTGGACCGGTAACAAGTCTGGAATTTTCACTGTTAAGAGTTGCTACAGTTTCTGTAGTGGAGAAGCTGACAGGTCCGCTGAGGTAGATGTCTGGAAACTGATATGGAATGCTCCTCTTCATGAAAGACATAAATTATTTCTCTAGAGAGTTGCTTCGGGCATTATCCCCACCAATTTAATGATACATAATCGAATCGGAGGAGGAGACCCCTAGTGCTCTGTGTGGAGACTTCCCGGAATCTCTGCCTCACCTCTTTTTCGAGTGCCATGTCTCAAGGTCAGTGGCTTTCGCTTGTAAATGGGGTCTGAGAATGCATCAGTTTGTAGGTATGGATGTTGTTAGTTTCATTTCTTTGTATCTCAAATTTAAAGAGGGCATAGAGGGAGTTCACCTCCCTCTGATTTTTACTGCTTTGATATATGCTATCTAGATGATGAGGAACAAGGTAAGGTTTGGAGAAAATTTGGATGTAGCCTTTACGGTGAAAATGATGGATGATTGGGTTGAGGAGTATATGGGTTTTAGCAAAAGAAAGGCAAGTTTAACCAAAGGGAAAGGAAGAAAGGCTGAGTGGCTTCCCTCACGGGAGGGGACCTTTGCTGCCAAATCAATGCAGCTTGGAAGGATGGTGTTGCAGCTATGGGAGTGTCGATTTGAGACTTCAAGGGCGAGCCATCCTTAATAGCTACGGAGTTCATTAATGTAGAGACCTCTGAAGTAGCAGAGATGAAAGCTATAAACTGGGCTACTGCTATGGTGGATAACAGGAAATGGAGGAGAGTGATGTGGAGGAGTGACGCCAAAGGAGTGGTTGATATGCTCTTGAGCAGGGGAGTGCTTACTTCCTGGTGGTACCACTACGACATATTGGAATTTCAACATAGGCTAAAAGATTCTAATTGGAGAATGGAATGGATCCCAAGAGGTAGTAAGTGTGGGGCAGACTCAGTGGCAAAATATGCCCGCTCTTGTAACAGAAGTTTCCTTTTTGAGGGGGATACTCTTGTAGATGTTCCCCCCTGCATTTTGGTTTTGTTATCTTTAGAGTTCCCTTTAGTGAGCTCGTTTTTGTAAGCCCTGTTTGGGGTTTCCTATGATTTCTACCCAAAAAAAAAAAAAAGCAAAACAAAATGTTCCCTTCTCATCGTAACATAAAAGTTACATCATTTAAAAAAAAAAAAATAGAAAGAAATATGAAATTCATTGGAATCTTCAAAATAAAGGCTGAATTTGTAATGCGCTCTTTTATACTTAATCTTGTAAACTTTTTTCAAATATATTATTTTAATTTTTTTTATTGGATTCTATACAATTTTAAATTAAATATACGTAAATTTTTTAAAATTCAATGCAAATCTGATTAAATATATCTAAAATTTTAAACTCTTCTAAAATATATCTTAATTTTAATTGAATGCACTTCAAGATTGTTTTTAATAAGCAGAAAATAAATAAATAAATAAATATACCCGTTTTATGTTAATATGCGAAAGAGAAAAGGAAAATAGTACTATTAGAAGACATATAAAACGACCATGTATAAATTAATATATTCAAAGATAAAAAGACAAACTGTTACTCATATCAATGGTTGATACATGATAGCATATGAACTACCCAACCATGTTACAATATGACAATGATAGACGTACCTACATGCTAGCTATCAAAGCTCAGAAGCTTGATCAATATGTACTCTAGCTTATTTGTTATCTTTATCATCATAGTTTCAAGTAGAAGCTCTAGCATATCCTAATTGTGATTATATGGGGGAGCATTACGAGAGCCAGAACCAGAGCCAGAGCCAGAGCCAGAGCCAGAGCAGCCTGAGCCAGAGCAAGAACCAGAACCAGCATGGGAACCAGGGTGAGGACCAGAACGAGATCCAGATCGACACAGCCTAGGAAGCAAAGTCTTGCAATAACGAGATCCCCTTGAAGGCCAGCTGCTTACGACTGTATCAAAATTGCCTTCGTCTACAAAGTAAGAATTTGATTAAGCCAATTTTATTAATTGTGGGTGTCAAGTACATTAAGACCAATTAGACAGTAAATTGGGAAGTATTTAACTATGGAAAATGGTGCAACATATATATATATATATATATATATATATATATTCATTTCTTTACAACATTTAAATTTTTAAAAGTTAATAACAAAATTCCAAATCGTATATATTATAAATATTCGTTATAGTAAAAAAATATATAAAATATAACCAGCAGTCTGATTATTTGATCGAGGAAACAAATTAAAAGTTAGTAATTAATAAAAGTGAGAAACTCACTGATCCGATTAGCCAAACTTGAGTCAGAAGCTGAGACCTTCGTATCCGGAGAGATAGCAACCAGCACAAAAAGGACAAGACCAATAAAGAGAAAAGTGTTTGTCTTTGACTTGGCCATTTTCCTCAATAGCAGAAATTAATAATACTATAGGAAAAAATTTGTTTGTCGATAAGTGATGATCAGTGAAACGATGCATTAACATAGCACTGTGCATCTGTATTTATACAAAATTTTACAAAGCGAGAGGGTCCCCAAAAAAAATAAAATTCAGTTGTTTCGTCATTGGAGTAAACCAAAAAATCTTGGCGCACCAAATGATTGGAGAGGCAAGGGTAGGATCACTTGTTATTATTTGCTCATCAAGATTCAAGGGGTTAATTCAAAATTCTTTAAAATGAATGTTTTTATTGTTTACACTTGAGTTTTATGGGATCGATTTAGTTAGATTGTATCTTTTATACTTTTGTCATTACTGCTTTATTTAAACCATTAACCTGGAGTATGTTGGATAATAATTCTATTATTTTTTTAGTTTGAGTGTGGCTCTCATTGATTTCCAAGGTTTTAATATGGATTTTAAATGAACTTTATAGGCTTTATGGGATTTAAAAGTCCGGGTATATCTAATATAGACTTTTTAAAAAATCTATAAGTCATTACCTAAATATATATATATATATATATAAGTTTTCGAATTTTCAATAATCAATATGAACAAGGATTTTCTATTTGGACTATACACCAAGACCAATAAAATTGTTTCTGATGCCTCTTTTTAAGTAGGGATGGTAAAAATTCACGTCTAACCCAATTTAAGTGGGATCCATCTATAATGGGGCAAAAATTCTTCAATTAAACAGAGAACGGAACAAGAATGTCTACTCCGAATAGAAGACGGGACAGGATGAAAATTGTATTTTTCGCTCCATATATGTTTTGTATATATATATTTTATTATATTTAAATATATATTATACATACTTCATAAAAATTTATGTTTTATAAATATCATAATTATATAACATGTTTGTGCTATTTGTATATCTTTGTAAATAATATATATTTCATGTTGAAATTTAAAATATGTATTTAAAAATTGATTATTTTTTAATGGATAAATTGAGAATCTCCACTTTACTTTGTTTTTCTGCTAGAGAATTTAAAAATAGAGAGTAAAATATTAGACGGAATAAAAAACAGAGAAAACTACTCCAACTCTGTTCCGCTCCTTGCCATTACTACTTTTAAGGGTGGAAGAGCCGCATTGACGATTGTAGTTAGAGATGATAGAGGCAACATTATAAAACTGGCTCGAATTTGGTAGAGTGCAGCTCTCTTTTGGAAGCTGAAACCCTAGCTCTATATTGGGCATGCTTTTCTCCTCCTAGAAATTTTTTTAAGATTATGCAGTTTCGAATCAGCTGGGATGTTTTGTTGTAAGTAGGAGTGGGCAAAAACTGGCCGAACCGTCCGAATTCAATCCAGTCCGGTTATATGCAAAGAGTTGATCCGATTCGGTTAAAGAATTAGTAAAAACCGCCATTTCCAGATCGGTGACCGGTTTTTGGTAACATTTTTGCCGAACCGAACCGATCTCACTAATACCCCTAAGATTACGACACCTCATCCTCTGAGATTGAATCTCAGCCGTCCATATTCAATTACCCCCCCCCCCCCCCCCCCCCCCCCCCCCCCCCCCCCCCCCCCCCCCCCCCCCCCCCCACCNCCCCCCCCCCCCCAACCTACCCCGATCTCACTCACCCTCATTCGTGCAACCAGCCTTAGCCTTCGCCCTTAAGCTCTTTTGAATCGATCATCTTGTCGACAATCTCTCTCCTTCCACGACAAGCTCAACTGGAGAAATTACCCTGAAGAACAACTGGCAACAACTATCTCAAGTCTCCGACGAACCCTTCGGGTACCTTTCCTCTTCACTCTCCAGTGATCTCTCTCCCTCCATGACAAGCTCAACTGACGAGGCTACCCCTTTGAAGAACTCTTCGGGTAACCCTTCCTTTTCATCCATTTTTTTTATTTTTATTTTTGGCTGAAAGGAAATGCTCATCTAACATATTTCAAACTTGACCGATGGCACACCTCTGTCTACGACGAACGGCATGGCGCACTTTTGTCTTCGACAATCCAACGAACCTTCAAGTAACCCTTCGGATTATCAATTTTTTTTTTTCGTTTGTTGTGGTGTGTGGTGACCGATTACTACTACTTCATTAAACGCTAAATACTAATAGTTTAAAATGTTGATGAATTTTTGCTAAATTGTTCATCAATTTCAAACCCTTCAAATTATAATTTTTTTGTTTTTGTTTCCTGCGGTGACGATTAATACTACATTATTACTTACCTTTTTTTTTTTTTTGATGAACTATTCATTAAACCCTAAATACTAATAGTTTAAAATGTTCATGAATTTTTGTTGAATTATTCATCAATTTCAAACCCTTCATATTATCAATTTTTTTTTTTTGCTGCGGTGACCTATTAATTTAATACTACTTACTTCTTCTTTTTTTGGTTTATGCTCCATCTGTGGTGAATCAATATGTTGATTGACTAACTGAAGTGAAGACTATAAAGTGCAAATAACCGGTAAGTATTTTTCCTTCTTAGATAGAATTTATCTTTTTTGCAAAGAATTTAGTGAAGTTAGGCTGTGAGATTGTTTGCTGCGAAGTTGGGGGTTTGGCAATGAGATCATGTTGTTTATGTTGTGGTTATGCTACGAAGTTGGTTATGTTGTGTTTATGTTGCAAAGAATTTTTTTTTTACTTTTGCTATTTGTTTGTTATGAAATTGTGGTTAATGAATTTGTTTTATTGTTGTTTGTTTGTTTGTCCAATTGTTATGAAATATATAATCGATTATATAAGTTATAAGAGCATGTTTTTGGAAATATAATCTATAAACTTGTTGTTGCTTTTTTTTTTTAAATGATAATAATAATAATAATGGTCTATGCAAGGAGTAGGCAAAAACTTAATTGGACAACATATCCAATTTTTAGATGTGTTTTTCAATGCTATGCATGCTTAGTTTATGACTTGTTGGATTTGTTTTTTTTTTTTTTTAATTTTTTTTAGTGAATATGTTTGATTGTTTTCAAATAGGATGGAAGAAGATCATTTAAATAAAATGAATGAAGTGGAAGAGTTTTTTTATGGGCATACTCAAGTTGAGTCATTAGATGAAGGGTCTAAACAAAAAAAAAAAAAAAAGTTCTTGTTCTAATAGGAAATCATTTGTTTGGGAACATTTTGATGAAATTAAATCTATTGATCCAAATAATCTTAGATGTAAATGTAGGCATTGTGGTGTAGATTATGCATGTGGATCGAAAAAGAATGGAACTAGTACATTAAGGAACCATTTGTTGAACCAATGCAAGAAAAGCCCTTTGAGGAAAAATGATAAAAGACAAAAATATTATATTTTGGAAAAATGATAAAAGACAAAAAATATTATATTTTGAAAAGTCCCGATTAGGTATGGGTGGAAATAGCAATTTGGTTGCTACTGATGCATTTAGTAGAGATGCATGTAGGAAATCTTGTGCTGAAATGATTGTTATTGATGAGTTGCCATTTAGTCATGTTGAGAGAGAAAAGTTTAGAAAGTTATGTCATACTTTGAATCCTAAGTTTGATCCACCCTCTCGTAGAACCATTTCTAGAGAAGTATGGCAATTGTATATGGATGAAAAAAAAAAGTTGAAGAGTGTTTTTGAAGAATAAGCAAAGGTTTGTCTAACCACATACACTTGGACGTCTATTCAAAATAATTGTTACATGTCTCTTACCGCCCACTTTATTGATGATAATTGGACTTTGCATTAGCGAATTTTAAATTTTTGTGTTGTCCAAAATCATAGAGGTGAGACAATTGGTAAGGAAATTGAGAATTGTTTGATTGATTGGGGCATTGAGAGAGTTTTTACAATTACGGTTGACTATGCTTTTTCGAATGATGTAACAATTAATTATTTGAATAGAATATTAAAGAATTGGAAGGAAAGTGTATTGGATGGTGAGTTTTTTCATGTTCGTTGTACTGCACACATTATTAATTTGATTGTCGGATTTGGATTGAAAGAGATCCAAAACAGCATTGCTGGAATTCACAATGATGTTAGGCATGTTAGATCTTCTCTTTCAAGCTTACGTAATTTTCAAGAGTGTGTAGGAAAGGAGAAGATTGAATACAATGGCAATGTGGTGTTAGATGTGCCTACTATGTGGAATTCAACATATTTGATGTTGAATTCAGCTTTGAAGTTTCAAAGAGCTTTTGAAATGATAGAAAGTGAGGATCAATTGTATCCGCAATACTTCAAAAATCATGAAAATGGACATAAAAGGATTGGTCCACCTTGAAATAAAGATTGGAAGAATGCAGGGGTGTTTGTAAGATTTTTGAAAAGTTTTTATGATGCTACATTGAAAGTGAGTTCTTCTTTGAATGTCACTTCTGCTATGTGTTTTCATGAGATTAGTTTTATGTACACCGATCTTATTAAATGGAGTAAAAGTGAAAACGTGATAATGGCGGAAATGGCTACTCAAATGTTGAAAAAGTATATTGCGGAACACTTGGAAATGTTAACAAGATGTTGGTTATTGGAGTTGTGCTTGATCCACGCTACAAGTTGGATTATGTTTCATTGATCTATGAAGATGCTTATGAGTTTGACAATGTACAATCTTTAACTAAGGATCTCAAAAACATTTTTTATCACTTGTTTGAGTACTATAAGATGAGTGGTACTAGACCTAGTGATATTTCAAGATCAACAATGTCCAATGAAGTGAGATCATTAATACAACAAAGTGTGGTGATGGGGGAGGATGGTGATGGTGATAATCAGAGATTGAGAAGTTCAAAGTTTCAAAGGATGCAAGTAGAAAAAAATGTTACGAAATTAAAATGTGAAGTGGATCGATATTTGTTGGATCCATTGGAGTATTCTTTGAATCCTAATTTTAATATTTTATCTTGGTGGAAACTTAATTAGACAAAATATCCAATTTTGTCCAAAATTGCAAGAGATGTATATGCAATTCCGGTTTCTACCGTGGCATCCGAATCCACATTTAGTACCGGAGATCGTGTTCTTGACGAAGACCGGAGCTTATTGGAAACAAAGATGGTGGAGGCTTTGGTTTATTCGCAAAATTAGTTGCAAGTCATTCTGGTTCGTGTAGATCATTGCGTATACATGATTGAATGACCCTCGTACCCATATCTTTGAATGATATAGCCATGATTTCTCCCTTTTAGATTATAATATTATTGTAACATTGGCATAAATATATATATATATATATATATATATAGACAGGTTGAGATGATATTTTAAAATTAAATTTTTTTATTAATTTTTAAATTTTATAAAAGTTAAAATTTAAAATTTAATTAGTAATAATATAAGAAAAATTAATTGTAATTGTGTATATATATAAATATTTATACACATATATAAATAAAAGAGGAGGTGTTTTTTGGTTGTTGTTCGTCGTTAGTTTTTATTTATTAATTTTTTCTTTTCAGTGTTTGAGAATAAAAGTGAAAATGCTGTGGTAAGTTGAAGAGTTTTTACGTTTTATATGACCCATTTAATCTTTATTTCTATTGGAGAGGGAGAAGAGGATATGATTGTAAAGTTGATTTTAGAGGTGTTTGCATATGCAAAAATCTAACAAGAAGTCATATATCCCATTCTCCCCCAGAAATGAATCTTAAACAAAAAAGAAAGAATAATAATGATATTATTTTTTCTTTGGTTTTTTTTTTTTTTGACAATATCAGTTTTTTCTGATTGATGACAGAGAAAACCCAAGAAAACAGAGTAATATCTAAAGCTCAGCTCTCCCTAACAGATATTACACTTCCAAATGTTGCAGTCCCGAAACATCCTGACCTCTAACTTTCCCTTCTCTTCCTCTTATCCCCACAACCACTTTCTCTTACTCTCTGTTTCGTCTTCGCTCAATTTTCTCCACAGACCCAATTCTCTATGCTCTCTTCCACTCCACACTCGACACAGACCAGTGCCATGGCTAGCCCAAGTCGCCGAACCCACTAAGACTGCGGAGACTAGTGCGCAGGAAGAGGGTCCCATCGAGCTCTTTCCATCTACTTCTCCTATTTTTGCTACCAATGACGATCCTTCTTCTCTCCAAGTGGCCACCAGCGTTCTTCTCACTGGAGCCATCTCTGTTTTTCTCTTCCGCTCTCTCCGCCGCCGTGCAAAGCGTGCCAAAGAATTGGTACAAATTAGGCTACCACGTTATTTTTTACTCTCACTGTCGTTCTTTCATTTATTTTATTTTATTTTTCCCCCCTTTTTATACAGTGGTTGTATGCGACAATTTTAAATTTAGGAAACTGGGTTAATGTTGGTACGGGATTTTGTTTACTTTCATTCTTGATTTTGTCAATGCTGTAATAATCCGGCCTTACATTGTCAACTGGGTCTTCTTCTTTTCAGTTCAATGCCACATTTTTATTTTCCCTTTTGCTTGTTTTCATTATTTTTTTTTTTTCTACTATCCTGTGTATATTGCTACTCCATTCACGTTGGTAGTCAAATCCCACATCTTTTGATTCAAATTTTGGATAATACAAAAAAGTTGTTTTTGATTTTTTAGTTCTGTAACTACTTGTCGTAACGTAATTTTGAGGAAGTGGGTTTTTATATTTTGTCAATTTATCCATTCACTTCTATATGTTTCATGGGAAATAAAGAAGTCGGATTTATATTTTAGGTACTTAATTAGTTGATTTATTTGGTGCCTAGAAATTTAGGTCTTCGGGAGTAAAGAAGTCACTGAAAGAGGAGGCACTGGATAGCTTAAAAGCAATGGGGTCAGCGTCAATTGAAGCTAAGTCTCCACCTTCACCTGTTCAGGCATTTCTGGGAGGAATAGCTGCTGGTGTTATTGCTCTTATTCTTTATAAGTTCACCACTACTATTGAGGCTTCTCTCAATCGTCAAACAATTTCAGATAATTTATCAGTATGTTCCTCAACTAATGCTTTATTTACTTTTAGTTCATATCTGTTCTTTGTAGTATGTCAACTCTTTTAATTCTCAGTATGATGACTTTTATAGGGAGTTCTTTGCTAGAAAAACTTGAATAAAAGGTTATGCCAAACCTCAGTTTTGATTTTGAAGCTCAAGTTATGTTTCAGATTAGGTTATTTCCTTAATGAGAAACAACCATGGTAACTGAAACATTGAAAGAATGTTATACGGAAAGTGCTGCGTAATTCTGACTCCCCGCTTATGTGTGATTGTTTAGGTGTAAACCATTTTCTTGTAGTTTGAGATATAACTTTGTTTTATGGTAAAATTCAGATCTGCATTTGTTTCAAACAATATTATAACATTTCATTTGTATTTAATTTCCCACTTTTCAGGTTCGTCAGATTACAATAACCATAAGGTAGCTCTAACTACTGCTTCCTTCCAATATGTCTTGCTTATTATTTTTCTAGATCTGTGATTACCTCTTATTGGCAATTTGCAGGACCATAGTGAATGGTTTGTGCTACCTTGCAACATTCATTTTTGGCATAAACTCTGTAGGTTTAATCCTATACTCTGGTCAGCTCGCAATTAATTCCTTCATGGAAGGATCAGAAAAAGAAACTGAGGTTAAAGGTAAAGAGCAGTTTGGCTCGCTGGATTCAACAAGTGGGAGTCCTAAAGTTAGCACTGACAGCAGCAAAGAGAATCGAAATTCAGATGAGGCACAATAATGGTAGGTAAACACCAATGTTGATGCAGAGGAATAGGTATTTTTATGACTTATAAGAAGGGAATTTATCTTTTGGTTTTGAGCTATGCCATTTGATCCCACAACCTGTCCGTCCCTTTTATCTCTGTGGATCCAAATCTCCATGCAGTAATTAAGTAACTATTATGAAAGATAGCAAGCTTCATAGAAACTTTTTGTTGGGGTGTTTACCAAAAATAAAAATAAAAAAACTTTTTGTTAAGGTTTATGTTCATAGATCAATTTTTCTACCAACAATTCACAAAGGAAGATCTTCAAAACTTTATTCCTAGCTACTGTTCACAAAAGAAGATCTTCACAAAGGGACGAACATCTAATCCAAGTTAACATTTTAGAGCGGCCTTTAAGGCTAAAATTGCAAGGTCCAACTTAAATTCGTGCAATTTTCTTCTCTATTTTACGTTCTTTTTGGTTCGCATTGCAATTTTGTTTAGTTTAACTCTATATGTTTGTCAAATAGTATTGTATGTTGTTGGTTGTGTGGTCTTGTCTTGTGTATCTCGATTGAATATTTGAGTGAAATAAGAATATTTGCTTGGGGTCAACAAATTAAAAGAAACTGTAGCCATTGTAGAAAAAGGTTGGAGATAAAGCAGTGAGAATAAAGCTGGAAATCAACATTGACAACAAAATTAACATGCTTACATTTACATCCGGCCTTTCCACAGAAAAAATATTAGAGAAATGGTATCTAAAACTTAATAATTTAAGTTTTTGAAAAATTTGATATTTTAAAAGTCTTTGAGGTTTTCGATTTAAAATGAGTTCAAGAGGAAGTTAAAGTTAGAGAAAAATATAACATTCATCTTTTAATAGCATGCAGTTGTTTTTTTAAACTACATAACCTTGGACGTTGGAACGCCATAAAAAAACACCAAGCACTACCATCCGATATAATATTAATTGCATCCTAAATTTATTATAGCTTTGAAGCCACACAATTTTCTATGATGTACTACTTTTGGCTCACACAATAAGCTCTTGAAGATCATCTTATTATTAATTATATTATTTCGATGAAAAGTAGGTCAATGGACGGATTTATCTCTGACAAAATTAACGGAGAATGCAAAGTGCCAAAAATATTTTAATTTATGATTTAAAATGCCATGAAATAAAACTAAAATAGGACCAGCTCCGATAAAATTGAGATGCATAGGTGTCAACTTCCCTATCTTCCTCAGCAAGGAAGCATATATGATATTATTTGGAATACAGAGTTTAATTACTAGGCATTTAATTTGGAAGAAAAAGATCGTGAACAAACTTATCAACATAGCCACTCATGAAGTCGGGTTTTGTCAAGACTTCCTTCCACTTAGCATGATTCTTCTTCACCATTAAACCAACCTCATTATCTCTATCCATGACCCATTTTATTGCATCTCTCAAGCTCTCCTTGGAAAACTATCTATTATCATTTTATTCCCTCTTCACTTCCACAGCAACCCCAAGTTGTTCAACCAGCAGGCCTGGTAACACAATCTGCTTCTCACTCATCAAACCCTCCCACATCGATCCAAACCCACAGTGGCTCACAATCTTATAATACCCAACCGAAGGATGACTCAGCGTCAACGGCTGCTGAACCCCACTCCTATAATCCACTCTTCTACCTCTCAGATCAATCACATGAGAAAATATATACACTATTTTTAAAAAATAGACATTTAATTAGCAATGTCTAGAATACATTATTATTGAAGAATTATATAAATTTAAACAATATCTATTTTTATGCTACATATACTACAGTTTGTATTTTTCATTTGAAATTCTCACTTTTTTCCGGATCCCAACTCCAACACCAATTCCTGGAATATGATGAGGTGTAGGTGGCGAATGATATGGCGGAGGCGCGACTAAGCTTTGTTTGGAAGCAAAAAGAAGACTCTGTGGCCTCTCGCTGCCAGCTCGTTACCGAGGCGGAGGAAAGATATCATGTGACCAAACGCAAACCATCAGAACATTCATATTTTCATGCTTGCCATTTTTTCTTTCTTTTTTGTGTCTTGTTTTTGCATTTAGCTAAGCTGGCCCTTTGGTAATGTATAGACCCAAAATAGTAATACGTAGCTTTCTGTTTTTTATGAATTAAAAAAAAAAAGGTTGGAATGTACAATGGTCGTTGGTGTGTCCGTGTACAATAAAGGCTTCGTTTGGTTTGCTGTATAATGATAGAGGACAGTATTATGTTATAGGCCCACATTCATTTTTTATTTGGTATTATTCCGTGCTATCTGCTGAGCCCACCTCTTAAACAATAGTTTACCAACCACATAGGGGGCATGGGTTTGTGTAATCTGTGTCAGCTTTTTTTATTTTTGTCTTTTTCCCAGTTTTCAAACGTTTTTCTTTTTCTTTTTTCTTCTTCTTCTTTTTTTTCTTTTTTTTTTCCTTCTTTTTTGTTTTCTAATAACAGTGATTTTTTCCTTTTTATTTCCTTTTTGGTTTTTCTTTCCTTTTAATAACACTGATCTTTGTTTTTTTTCTTTCTTTTTGGTTTTTTTTTTTAAAAAAACATCCATCTTAGTTTTTGGTTCTTTTGAAAATTATTCAAATGTATTTTACAAATATTAGTTTTTGGCTAAATATAAAAGACTACATAATTAACAACATAATAAATTTAATTAATGTTGTTTAATTTTTATATTTTAAAAACTGTAATAAAATAATACATACTAAAATAATTTTACATTAAACACCATACATGAGTGTGCATCGGTTAGGATCCGATCTATTTTGGAAATAATCAATCTGATCCAATTAGTGATCGGTTTTATTTTTTTCAATCCGATCCGATCTGATCTATACATTAAATCCAATCCAATTAGTAATTGAATTGGATCGGTTTAGTTAATCAAATTAGCTTCAACTTTTATTTAATTTTTTAAAACTTTTTAAAATTTAATTTTTGAACTTTTTTTTACTTTGAATATTTGACATTTGAACTATTTTTTATACCAAAAATTTATTGTGTTTAAATTTTGTTTAAAAAATTATATTTTTTTTCAAAACCTAACACATAAAGTGCCCACTAAGTAATTCATAAAAAATTATATATTTTTTTAAAATCTAACACATAAATGATTAAAAAAATAACATAACAAATAAACATATTAAACTAAAACAAAACAAAACAAAATTACTACACTAATACAACAATTCAGTAATTCAACTCCAAATTTAAGCTAATATAACAAAGCCTACATACCAATAATATTAAAATAATTGCCAAATATTTTGTAAAAAAAAAATTAGTCGGTTTAGATTTGGTCGATTTTTAACACCCCAAACTGAACTGTACTTCAGTTTTTAATTTTTCAAAACCGATCCAATTTAATTATACTAAAATAATTGATCCAAACATGTTGAATTGGATTGAATCGATTGTTTTAATCAGTTAATTGATTTTTTTGCATACCCCTCTAATATACAATATGCATACTGTCAGGTGCATGTTTGACTTTGTATTAAACTTCAGGGTCAAAATGCGTGTTTTATTTAGTTTTAATTTGTTTGCCGTTTTGTTACGATTCAGTTATTTAAAACGAATCGTTTTAATCTTCATGTTGCTTTAAATAAAACCTTTGTGAAAATGGAAGGCAGTTAGTTATCTTACGCCATTTCTGGAAACTTTGAAAGCTTGGGTTAAGCTTTGTTAATGAGATTTGCTATGGATTAGTATCCTGACTTGCCGTCGGAACCTAATTCTGAATCTTGTGTTGTTTATTGAAAGCTGCAACATCAGTTTGGCTTAAATATTAGTTTTTCTGCGTGTTGGACTTAATTTTCTCTCCTACATGTGTAAAAGACTATTAAAATATATAATAAATTTTCAATTTATTTTTTATAAATTTAAATACCAAATTTACAAAAAAAAAAAATTGAAAAACTACGAACCATACTATTTATTCTCTTATTTTGAAATCCACTATTTTTTTTTAAGAGTACATTATTTTTTTAATAATATTTACATAAAAATGTAATTATAACTGCATATGTCAGCAAATTTCATTAATGTACTTGTCGTCTCGATATTGGGAAAAGTTAGTATCGAATAAATTCCCCTCTGTCGGCTTCTACAGAATACTATTCATTGAGTTTTTTTTTGGTGAAACTATTCATTGAGTTGTATTGTAACCGGTTGGACAATAAATAAAATGGAAAGAGTGTGGTCTCCTTCCATATATGTCAAAATAATTCTTCTCGTGAGTAAACTAAATGGTATCGGAATCGTGTCCGTTCTTGCAAAGAATAGAGAACCAAGGTCAAGTTAATTAGGTTTAGTTTGACACCTCTATATTAAAAATTAAAAAAGTTCTACCATATTCCCGACAAATTAATAAACATTTATCCTTATTTAATGAAAATTTTGACATTTTTTTTTGGGTAAATAAAATTTTGACATTTTCATATTTATGCAAGATGATTATTTCATTATAGAAAGGTTAAAATGTCATTTTTTGAAAAAGAAATCACAATATATCACGAGTGGACTAATGAGATGAATTTAAAGCAAAGAGAACGAGAGGTAAGTGGTTAAATATAAACTAAATTGAAAAGTAAAGAGTTTCTAATTTCGATGAATGAATTTTTATTTTCTGAAAAAAAAAGAGTATAAGGTAGAATGTAATTTTTATATTGATATTTGTTATATAACTATCAAAGAAATAATATGAAAAAAGAGAAAATTTAAAATTCAAACAAAGTATAAATCTTTTGTTTACAAAAATAAAATAAACTCCAATAAAAATATAAATTGAAATGACTCTATTAATTATCTAATAGAATATAATTATATACATAAAAATAAAAGTTATGATGCCATTTATGTCAAAACGAAGGAAAGAGAACATGTCTTGCCATATTAAAATCGTGATCAGTTTTAAAGCATAAAATTAGAATATCCATAGAAGACTAAAAAGATAGAGCTTTTTTTTTTTTTAAATAACCAAGGGGCTAGTTTAATAACATTATTACAAATGATAATATTATTCAAAAAATTAGAAATATGGTAAAAATTATATTTCAAAAATTGTATTAAAATTTATTAAATTCTATTATAAATATCTACTAAATTCGATCAAACTCTATAAAATTAATATTAAATTTAGAAAAATGTATTAAAATCTGTGAAAAAATTTAAAATTATTAAACAATTTAAAATTTATCAATTTTTTAATTAAATATATCCTCATTATTTAAAGTAGTTTTGGTGAATATACTAGGCATTCAGCACAAGAACCCATCACCAGATCTATCATCATCCATATATATCCACCGTGTTAGATATATCACCATTTACCGATTTCTCCAAAATTTCTAAAATAACTTGAAAATAAAAGTTGTCTTCCAAAAAAAAATTTGAAAAAAAGAAAACCCTAATTTCATATATGTAGATCCCTCGATCTGTCGTCTTAGTTAGAACATTCCAAATGCCTCGATTATCCAACGCAAATTCCACCATAACGTAGAGTACTCAAGCTGATAAAATTTATCAAAATTTCCGTACTGCCAAGGTGACCCATGAAACCATTTGTTAAAGCAATCATCGTAGTTATAAGTCAAATCTGACATCCATTTCACGGACAACCAAAAGCATTTATTCCCAAAAAATGAAAAAACAAAAAAACAAAAAGTATTTTTTTTTTGGTGAAAGAAAAGTATTGATGTGTTAGGAAAGAGGATTGATAGATTTTGTATGATTTAGTCGCCAAGATAGAATTCGGGAATAAGGAATAGTTCAAATTTGCTATTAAAAAAAATAAAAAATTAAACCGTTTGGAGGTAATTCAATGTTTAAAGTCTAACATTAATCATACCCGAAAATTATTTTGATTTTGATCAACACTTGTACAGGGTCTATCTACGATACAACTGTTTAAAAATGATTTATACTATAATTATTATCCATAAATAAAATAATATTGTCCATAAATATAGTAATATTATTTATAAATGAAATAATATTGTTCACAAATAGAGTAACATATTAATTTTACTTCATTAAAAATTTTGTTACTTCATTTATGAATAATATTACAATATTATAAATTTTGATAATATTACTTTATTTTATGAAAAATGTTACTTTATTTATACACAATATTATTTCATTTATGGATAATAATTATAGTACAACTATTTTTACATAATTGTACGGTAGAAAATCCCCTTATAAGAGCCAGATAGAACATAACAATAACAGTTACAAATGGTATTATAGCTGTTGTGAAGCCGAAATAATAAAGTTTGATAGGACACAATAGACCTGGTAAAATGTTACACGACACGATAACACGACACGAAACGACATGATAATTTGCGGGTTTGGGTCCGCGATATCGGATCGGGTTGATATCAGTGTCACACGATAAGACACGATAAGAAAATGGGTTGAAACGGGTTGGAACACATTAACACGATGGGTCATGATAAAACACGATAAGAAAAATATTAATTTAATTATTTCATTATAGTTAAATTTTTACATTATTTTTTTTAGTTTTAGAAAACTATAAAATATTTTATTTCATTGGAAAATTACAATTTTTATATCTATTTATATATTAATATTTTGTTTTAGATTCTATCTTTTTTATTACTTATATTTTATGCACAATTTCAGTTTAATTTATAATATTTTGAATATTTTTAAATTAATTTTAGTTTGTTTTATAATATTTTTAAATTTATAATTGAAATGCATATTTTATCTTTTAGTCACGATAAATATTTAATATAGCTTTAATTCGTAATATTTTACATATTTTAAATTCACAGTTATTATTTATGTTGAATTTTAGTATGTTAATATATATTTTTTTAAATGTTTAACATATCATTTGAATATGTATTTAGGCTTAATAGGCATGAATTAATAATGATTTATCATTTGACAATATATATTAATTTAAATAAAAAAAATAAAACACTCACGTACATGTCTAGTAAACACGAATAAAACACGACACGAACACGAAACGATACGACACGAACACAGTTCAACANTTCGGATGAACAAAATTTGACACGACACGAACACGGTTCAACACGACACGTTGTCAGGCCTAAGACACAACAATAAACTGTTACAAATGATATTTTAGTTATTGTTAAACCAAAATGGTAGGTCAACTTGGCTGCCACTTGTAGAAGAGACATACACGGGCCTAAGTGTAATTGCGATCTAATTATTATATTCAACAACCTTCATATAAAATAAAAAAAAATAAAAAAAATAAAAAAAAGTATGTCTTTCTTTAATTTTTGATAAATAAAGAAGGTATGTCATTAACCATTAGTCCTTTATATATATATATATATATGAATAATATATTAATAACCATTAGTCTTTAAAAAAAGCATAAAAGACACATTGGGGAAATATTAATTTTTTTTTGTGAATAAAAAAATATACACCATTATATATTATAGACATCAAACTATAAATTCTACATCTTACAATATATTACAGTATGAAACCATAAAAAGCAATAGCATAACATATCAAAAGTTAAACTAAAACTTTTGGACGAGCGTATCTAATAGTTTGACCAGCTTTCTTCTATCAAAACTATCATCTTCGATGGTATATTAGGAAAAAGTTGGGTACGTATAAAAGAAGAATTTATTTTCATGGTTCACAAATAGTATAAATTCATAACCATTGAGGACGCCCACAGTATTTTTTAATAGTATTTTTTATTTTAAAAATATATTTTTTTAATAAAGAGCATTGTAATGAATTTTTAAATTAAAAAAATTATAGTTACTAAATTATTTCAACATTATTTTTTAAATTAATATAAAATAATAGTTGTGTATAAAAATATATAAAGTATAAATGAACATAGATAATTTTCATAAAAAAAATATAAAAATAACTGTTATTGTAGTTTTTTTTTGGTGAATAAAGAGTTGCATTAAAGCACAAAAAAGACCCAACAAAGGGCTTACAAATCCATCTCTCCCAACATATCAGTACAAGCAAAGCTAAAACAGGAAGGGGGGAGAAATGAGATACTTGGTTCCTCAAGAAAAAGAGGAGCAGAGTTCAAAAAAGAAAATTTTGCAACCGCATCTGCTAAACAGTTTGAATTCCTATGATGCCAAGATAAATTCCAGCAAAAACTAGAGAAAAGGGATCTAATTTTAATCAAATTATATCTAGAAGTCCAGCTTTCTAAAGTTGAAGCCGAAGCAATTGATTGAGTGACTGGTTTTGCATCAGATGACCATTTGATGTGCAATGAAGCTTTGCTTGCAGCAGTCTCTGCTGCCCAAAGAATGGCAGCAATTTCTGCATCAAACACCAAAGCAGCAGAGGTGAGCTTAGAAGCAATCAAGACCAGACCTCCAGTATCATTTCGAACCACAAAAGCTATGCAGGCCATGCCCTCTCTGAAAGCAGCATCATTGTTGATTTTTAACCACCCCAAAGGAGGTTTAGCCCATCTGATATCTGAAACAACATTAGAGTCAACAGAAGAATTCTCTATCCCTAGGAATTCCTCAATCATGTTATTCAGCAACAAAATGTAATGTTTGATAGAGTTACCATTGGTAAATACTTTAGAATTACGAAAATTCCAGCATATATACCAAAGAGAACTTAAAAAAATAGAAAAAAACAAGTTTTCCTTTACCCCTAATGCAATTTATCCCTGAGGGATTAAGACAGACTTCCACCAGCTCGTGAACAGTTGAGGCTTCCAGGTTTTCCATAATGCATCCCCACTTACTGCCGAAAGCAATGGATTTAACCCCATGGCATTTCTTGAGGAGATGGAAACATGATTCTTCAACAGCACCACAGACCTCACATATCATATCTCCCCTTCTTAGTCTGGTAGCCAGCACGTCTTTGGTGGGAAAAACTCCACTGAGGGCTCTCCATAGCAAGGTTTTCAGTCAGATATGTAGATTGGATTGCCAGAGTTTTTGAAAAATAAGGATATCATTTGACCCCAGAAATTGCAGACAGTAACTGCTTTGAACCAAGAAGGTTCCATCCTTACTTCCCTTCCATAAGAGTTTATCTTCATATACAACATCAGGCCATTTCAAATTGCATATAGCATGAACATATTCAACTTCAAAAAGATTATTAAGAAGCTGAATGTTCCAATCATTCTTTTCAAGGTCTTTTAAATCAAAACTCATTTAATGTGATCACAAGAGATTCCTTTTTTAATAATTGGAACAGCCCCAGGAAGGTTTGGGATCCAAGGATCTGTCCAGAGGTTGATATCACAACCATTGCCAATCGAAAAGCAAGCTCCCTTCTTAATAACAATTCCCTGCCAGACCGGAGAGTTTCCTTTCTGCATCTCGTATTCGAAAAAGCTCTTGCCTTTTAAGTACTTTGCCCATAAAGTGCGAGCCCACAGCGCTTCATCTCTTCTTCCCATTCTCCAAGCTACTTTAGAAAGAATAGCATTATTCATATCCAGGAAAGTTCTAAAACCCAAGCCTCACAGATTTTTGGGTCTACAAAGCTCTTTCCAAGCTTCCAGAGCTAAATAGTTTGCATTTCCAAAGTTGTTGCTCCACCATAATTTTTTTGTAACTTTGTCCATCTCCTTACATACCCCTAAAGGGATCTTGAAAGTTGCCATTGAGTAAATTGGAATGGCCTGAACCACTGATTTGATGAGGGTAACTTTCCTGGCCTTTAAAAGTAGCTTCCCGCTCCAACTTTCAAGCCTTCTCTGAATTCTTTCCTTTAGAAGACCAAATTCTTTTGATCTGTTTCTGTTGATTATGAGCGAATTTCCAAGGTAAATAGAGGAGCTGCCCATTTCTTTGATTCCCAGAAGAGCTGTGATGTTTTTCTTCTCAGTCCTATTTGTGAATTTGGAAAAAAATATACTAGATTTTTCCTTATTCATTTCTTGGCCTGAGCAACTGCAATAAAGATCAAAAATTCCCTGAAAAGCAGTAGCTTCTTTGATCCCGGCACGGCAGGTGATCAGCAAGTCATCGGCATACATCAAGTGGGAGATTGCTGGAGCCCCTCTAGCAACCTTAATTCCATGAAAATTACCTACCTTTTCTTCTTTTTCAAATATTTTTGTCAAAACCTCAGCGCAGATGATGAATAAAAAAGGAGAAAGCGGGTCCCCTTGCCTTAAGCCTCTGCTAGGTTTGATTCGACCAGCAATGTTTCCGTTTATGAGGAGGGAAGATTCCACTGTATTGATACAACTGTAAACCAGATGACAGAAATGTTCATCAAAGCCCATGGCCTTTAAGATTCTATATAGGAAAATCCATTCCACCCTACCAAAGGCTTTTTTCATATCCAACTTCAACACCATTAAACCATTCTTCCCCTTATGGTGTTTAGTTTTGTGAATTAGTTCTTGCGCTAACACCATGTTTTCTGTTATCCACCTTCCTCTAATAAAGGCTCCTTGATTAGGAGATATTTTCTTGTGAATGATGTTGCCTAAACGTTGAGCAATGATCTTGGAAATCACCTTGTAATGAAAATGACATAGGCTGATTGGGCGATAATGGCTGAAATTTGTCGCATTTTCTGATTTTGGGATTAGAACAATAAGAGTCTTGTTTGCTCTAAAAGGAATTGATTTCCTTTTAAAGCATTCAGTCACAAAGTTTATCAGCTTTTCCTTCACAGTTTCCCAAAATTTCTGGAAGAAAATGCCCGAGAAGCCGTCAGGGCCCGAACTTTTGAGAGGATGAAGAGTCCAGACTGTTTCATTAATCTCTTCTTCAGTAATAATGCAACAAAGTTCCCTGTTTTCCTCTTCAGAAATAGTCTTATTAAACAAATGATCAAGCTCTTCTGGGATTTGAGGACGGCTGGAATAAAAAAGAGTGGAAAAATTGGAGGAAAAATAATCTATGATTTCCTTCTCATTTTGAATCTTTCGATTCCCATCTTGAATAAAATTTATTCGGTTCCTTCTGCGTCTGATTATCATGCTAGAATGGAAGAATTTCATGTTTCTCTCTCCATTCTTTAACCACACCTCTATTGAGTTATGTCGATTAATGGATTCTTCTCTGGCACGTTGAATGCGAAGCTCTTTGGATATCGTGGCATGTCTCTCTGGATTGTTTCCATTGCATTGAAGCAATTCCAATTCTTTTTCAAGATCTTTCCTTATGGAGTGAGCATATCCAAAGACTTCCCTATTACAGTGTTTTAGAGCTTTAACTTTTATCTATTCTATGACAATGCATTCCCCTTTGAGGGGGAATTCTAGGCATTGTGAACTACTGTAGCACAAGAGTTTTCCGAGGTCCAGGCTTGAAAAAATCTGAAAGGGCGGTGAGGATGAGATTGAGATTGGTGATCCGCTGTGAGAATAATGGGACAATGATCGAAAATTTCCATCCGAAGGTGACTGAGAGAGGCATCAGGGAAGGATTCCATCCATTTTGGACTAGCCACAGCTTGATCGAGACGTTCTTTGATTGCTCCCAAACCCTCTTGTTTGTTATCCTAAGTAAACTTTCTCCCTTCAAAACCAAGGTCAAGACCTCCAACATTCTCCATAAGTTCCTTCAAATAGAGGCATTTTTTCCAAATTTCCCTCCCACCTTGTTTTTCTCCCGAGGAAAGAATCTCATTCAGATCTCCTAAGAGCAGCCACGGTTCATTGAAACTAGCTATTTTGTGATTGAGCTTCTCCTAAAAATCTTGTTTTTCTGTATCATATGGCATCCCATGGCAGGCTAAGACATTCCAAAGTTTCTCCCCATTCTCCCCCATCAAACCACCACAAATGAGCCGACTAGAACTGGTTTCAACCACTAAATTAAAGTTTCCCTCCACATAAGAGTTAATCCACCAGAGCATCCATTGGCTTCAACAATTTCGTGAAACATATACCCAGTCTTCTAACAACAGTTTTCATTTTGTTTTTACCACATTTGGTTTCCATTAGAAAAAGGCAATCTGGTTTGTGAACATGAATTATATTTGAAAGGAAATTAAAAGTATTAGAGTTACCCATACCTCTGCAATTCCAAAAAAGAATTTTCCAATTTGCAGGGGGGGCATGAAAAGGCCCGCCACCCCGGCCTATTGAAAATCCAGGCGACGAGTGGTTGTTCCCCATGAGCTCTCTCCGGCCTCCAAGCTTCTGATCGGGTTCCTTCTTTGTGAAGTTATTCTTGCTTCTTTCTTCCAAGGCCTACATTTCCTTTGAGAAATGTGGTTTTCTCCATGGTCTTGATCACCATCAGTTAATGGTGTTCCTAGAGATAGAATCTCCAGTTGAGATTCCAACGAGGAGTTGTGGGAGGCAGTTGTCGAATATTCTAGAGTGGAAACTTCTGGAATAGGATCTTGTGTTTGGGTGGGAGAATTAGTTTGGTAATCAACAGTGGGAACCACATAGGTTAGGGATAAAGTTTGGTCTTCTGCAAGGGGGGCCGAAAGGGGTGAGATTAAGTGGGTCTGGTTCATAGGGAAGATTGGCAATGTGGGTGTGTTATGTTGATGGGCTCGAGTGGGTTGGACATCTGCCAAAGGGTCCAGAAAGGTACTTTGGGTATGCTCCACTATTCGACAACGGTTAGGCCTTTCTTCCAAATTTTGAAAAGCAGCCCGTTTCCTACAAGAGTCTGATTGAGAGTTAGATGGGTTTTGGTCTTCTGGTAGAAGGCAAAAATTCAGCGATCCAAGGCTCACATAGGAAAGGAAATATGGGTCTAGCCCATCTAAAGCCCATCTGTCATGGTCCTTTTTAACAGCAATTTCTTTTAAAGCTTCTGAGGCCCAATTTGCAAGAGAGGTTAGAGCTAGATTTGAATATTTGAGTTTTTCGAGAGCAATTTCTTGCAGAGCTTCTGTGTTGCCCAAAGATGGCCGTTTCAAGGTGGTTTTCAGAGATGCCAGTTCATGGCACATTTCTACAGCATTGCAGAATTCCATTTTTGTGTTATCCCATTTTGTGCCACTGCTTTCGAGGTGTTGACTTTAACCTACCAACGTTTTGCTTTTTTCCGTCAACCGGTGTAATTTTTCGACGCCTGCTACTTGCTTCCTTTCAATGATACGCCTGTCATCTTCTTTTTCTGAGGGAGTGTTGATGAAAAGAAGAGAATCTCTGTTCTCTGCTCTTAGCCATGGACCATATAATTTGGCCGAGATCCCATTTTGTGTAGTAATGGTAACTGAGTTGCTGAAAGTGCATTTTCCGGTAATATGGTTCAAAGATCCACATCTGTAACAAAAGTCAAAGAGACGCTCGAATTTAAACTGTATCCATATCTCGGAATCTTTCCGGTCCATGAAGAAACCGGCAAGGAGGGGATTAGCAACTGCAATGTCAACTCGGAAGCGAAGATAGCGTTGTGCCACAACACACCGTTAATTTATAGAGTCTCTGTGTATCTTCCCGATCTTATTTCCCATCATAGTGGCCGACCTCTCATGACGAAATACCGGTGGAAGGCCATGAATTTGAATGAAGAAACTTGTGGAATCGAAAGTGATTTCATCTAAAGCTTGATCACTGGACCATTCCTTGATAACTAGATGCGCTCCGTTGAGAGACCAGGATCTGCCTTGAAAAATAGAATCTTTGTCTTCTTTGCATCCGAAAAGGAATTTGAACACATTATCCTTTACTTTCTCTATCTAGACTTTTGATTTTAGCCTCCAAGTTTTGTTGATAATTTCTGTTATTGTGAAACGTCAGAAATTCTTAGAAGAAAGTAACTTCCCCAGCAAAACATTTTGAGCGGTGAAGGCAAAGTTGTCTTACTCTGGTTGGAGATCCAAATTTCGTAGGGAATCTTGGAGATAGCTGATTTTTTCTTGTAGCTTGTCCATATCTAAACTGGATGGAGGGAAAACCCTGGTGAAAACGATGGTAGTTCAGCTCAGAAGCCGATCACCATGGAGTATCCTGTCGCAGCTTAGAGACGCAGACGCATGCTCTTCCTACAAGTGCAACTTCGTACGTAAAACAAAACGTCTTATTCTTCAACAATAAAAAATAAAAAAAAAAAAAAAGGTTATAGTTTTACTGTTATTGTAATTATATTTAGTCCGGAACGGTAAAATTTGATAAAGAAAAGTGGACCCATTAAAAATGATAATTTAGCTATTGTTAACTTATATATGTTGTGCCGACACTCGAACCAGGAGCAAAGAGACCTTTTCAGATAACTTGACCACAAGGCTATGAGATATTGGCTATTTTTAACGTGGCTCCAATTTTAGATGAGACTACACGGGCCTAAGAGTAATTGTGATTTAATTATATTCCTTTTTTTTTTTGGTTGGAGATTTAATTATATTCAAGAGCTTTCTTAAAATAAAATAAAATAATTTCAATAGTCTTGTTCTAATGGGGCAGCCTAGTTGAAAAATATTACTGATGTCAGTCGCTAACGTCTGATTAGTCTGATTCAAAATCTAATTATGCAATCCCTCATCAATTTAAAAAAAAAAAAAAAAGTAATAATAATAATAAACTGACCACTGGTCCTTTATTATTTTTTGGTTAAATAATGACCACTGGTCCTTAGAGTAAGCGTAAAGGGACATGTCAGGGAAAAACTGGTACGCATGTTAAAAGAAGGATCTATTTTCGAGGTTCACAAATAATATAAATTCACAAAAAAATTGGGTCCTGACTAATAATTTTGCATAAATTATGTATATGTCAAAATGGGTCCGACAGTATAAGTACGGTACGAAGACGGTTTCAAATTGAGTACAGTAGAAGTATGATATTTTACAAATTATATCACGTCAAGCATATAATAAAATAAACTGTGTTTGATACTGTATAAGTTTATAATAGATTAGATACAGCATAGACATATGAAAAATCAAGTATAATACATGCACAATATAAGCCAAGTAAGTGATAGGTCAGATATGGCACAAATACATAATAAACTATATAGTAATAAATAATTTATCATATAAAATCTATATATAAGTATTTATTTTATAATTATGTAAAATTATTCTATTAAAATATTCATATATAATAAATAAATTTATTAAAATTATTTTAATTTTTTTAAATGTAGTAAATTATGTAATTTAATATTTGTCAAATTTTCACTCACTATCTTAATAATATTTTATAGTTTATATCATGAACATGAGTTAAATTTAAAAAAAATTTATTTAAGTTTTTTTTTCCACTGATGTTCAATTTGTTTTTTTAAAATAAATTTATTTTGAAAGTCACTAAAGTTTAAATTTGTTAGGATACACAAATTTTGTTATTTATAAAAAATAAAACTATTAATAATTTTATTTTTATTTTTTTAATTATAGATACTCATTGTATTATCTACTAATTAAAAAATAAAATATATTATTTAATTATTAATTTATTTTAAATAATTTTTATTCTGCTATATAATTTATATTATAAAAAATATGTAAAATATAATTGGCACAATCATATTTCATGACTGACACGAACACAGCACGAGCACATAAATATTTAAATTTATAATACATTTGATACGGTACAAAAATTAAATATACTTGTACAAAAATTAAATATACTTGTATGAACAGAACATAAAAAATAAATAAACTGTCACAAATAAAATACAAACATAAATAGATAAGATTTTAAATAGAGACTAAACCAATAGCACGGTCTATCTTGCCTTGTCATTGTTAGTGTTTTGTTAGAGGTATCAAATATTGCCCAAAAAGAAAACGTGTTTTTATTGTGACAATGTGTATAGATGCTCATAATTGAAGGGAATTAATAAAATAAATCTAGTCTTTTTTATCAGTTTATGTCCACTACTTTAGCAATTTTCTCTTAAAAATTTATTTTACTTTTTCTTTTATGTTCTACTAGTTTTTTTTTTGTCTTTTTGTCCTTTTTTTTTTTAACTCTTTCTCTATTTTCTTTTTCTTTTTCAAATTCATTTGAGTGGTTTAAAAGTTTTTTTTTTTTTTTCATAAATCCGTATATTTTGAAATTTTTTTAAATAAAATAAATATGAAAAATGTGTAAAAAAAAAAATAACCAAAGTAAAAAAGATCACCCAACTCTATAAAAAGTTTTTTATTGGACAGTGTGTTTATTTTAAAAGTGAGAATTAAATATACAAGGTGAATTGTTTAAAAACATTGCTAGATTACCCCCACCTTCCAGTTACACAATCCATCTTACGTTGGATGTCTTTATAATTTTTTTAATTATTTTTTGTATTTAATTTTTTTTCATATTTTTTCTTTCATTATTTATACAGTTTCTAAATATATGATATATAATATGTGCATGCTGAATAATTTATCAAATCTAGTATTTGAAAAATTAATCATTATAAATGACTCTTCGACTTCTAGTCATATCTAATGATTACTAATGACTCTTCGACTTTCAGTCACACTGTCTTTAGAAAAACACCCTACTCTATCTAAAAGCGATGTGTTATAAATATATCGGTGTGGAATACTGAAATTTGAATAATCATTTTTCATTTCTAGCTTTATAAAATCGTCATTAAAAAGTTTCATTTCCATTTTCATTTTAAAAATGCCATTAAGAAGATTCATTTCCTCCAAAATGCAAACCTTCATTTTCAAAGACTAAAGAATTCAATAATTCTCTTTTCTTTGTGCTATCTCAGTATAAGACCGAATCTGACATAAAATTAAACTTTTTAACTCAGATGATTAATTTATTCAGCATAAATATTTTTTATATCTTAGATAAAAATTCAGAATTGCCCATTAATATTGTTATTGAACCAATTATGTATAGGTACTTTAAACTGGAAAAAGTAGATGAACCAATTGACAAACCAGCTTTGCTCATGCCTCATGGAATAAAATCACTTCACTATAAAGGGTTTGTTGTTCCATCGGAGACGTATTATCATTCTAGCTAAATTATGGAAAAGCAAAAACAACTGGTAAAATAAAATAAAATAAGTAAAATAATTAAAAAAAAAANAAAATATATTAGAGTAGAATTAATATAAGCTGGTGAATCAATACCAACAGTTCAGATAGTTTTAAAAATTAATTAGAAACATTTAATTTTATTTTATTTTTAATATTAAAATTAAAATTCTAATAAAAAAAATAACACATTTAATAAAAACTACTTAAAACCATCTAAACCATTGATTTTAACATAATAGTCTAAATTAAATCTATTTTTTAAACAATAAAAATATATTTATTGTAGAGAATTTCTATACATATAATTTTTATTTAATATAGTTGGACAATGAATGACCAGTATGACTGTTATGACTATATGACAAGTATAACTTACAAGGTAAGAAACAACTTTAATTAGTGCTATGAAGGGAACGGAAATATTAATCGTATTTCGCTTTGTATTATTTTTTTAAAGTTAATTAAAAATGAATCTAACTTTAACAACCACCACACCACTTAGTATCAAACATAATGTATTTTGGGCATTTTTGTCAAAAATCCAATAACAAACATTCAAACAATATACTTTGTTAGGCAATTAATATATCAAGGTAGCATAACGCAGACTCTTTTTGCAAAAAAACCAACTCATCTTTAAGTCACCATGTTAATATATATTAGTAACATAGTTATTTTTGTTTTTATTTCTATTAAGAACCAGGACCTAAGCAATAATTTTCTTAAAACAAAAACAGTAAAATGTGACTGGTATGGATTTACTTCAGTCAGCCCTTCAAAATCAACCGGAATTTTTTACATGAAACTCTTTAATCTTATATAATTTTTTTTTATAATATGTAATTTTTTTTTTCAATCATGTAATTTTTTCTATAATGTATAATTTTTATTCATATCATATAATTTTTTTTTTTTCATATTACATCTTTTTAAAGAGGTTTAAGTGAAACCCCAAAATAAAATAGAATCCACATCCACTGAAATAAGACGGCAGCGTCATCAGTGTCATATTTTATAATAGTTTTTTTTTTTTTTTTTTTGGAAATATCTTAATTTGAAAATGAGAGATTTTCTAATCAGAACTTAAAAACTTAATACCAATCCCAATATAACCATTAGATGGTAAACTATCCAAAATCCCTTAGTTTTCAATTTTTTTTTTTTTTTTGACAAACTACTTTATTTGAATTTAAAGAAATTAATTTTGTTTATCAAAGTATCCAACTTCCAATCGAAGTAACGACCCTCCAGAGAAAAGGGAATCTGACCTCTCTAACTACCTAACTTCTTAAGCAACACACTGCATTTGATATGAGAAATTCACTACGCATAGAGAAAATTTCAAGTGCACATAGCAAAAAGGACTAAAGAGAACGTACAGAAAAATAATTTCCTTAAAAGAGAAGTTACAATAGAACACAGTAGGAAGCAGCTAAAATAAAGTATTAAGCAAATCCAGTCACAAGGTAATGCAAACATGACTAATACAACTAAATTGTTCTTCTATCTTACCTTCTTTTATCTCGTTTCCACGATTCGATGTGGATCCATCCTGCTATAATGTGTAAAATCACTATGCCCACCGTAAGTTCAAAAAGGATTTAAGTACAATGCAGCTGCCGATCTTCATGATTCTAATTCTCAGTGAATCAAGAGATGATGAATTTCGTCCTGCTGGTGGTCATCCGTAAGAATATCAATTCAATCTGCCTTTTTATCTGGTTCATCGAGTGCAGCCAATCTTTCAACAAGGGGTGGGTGAGAATAGTGGTAAGCTGAGTACCAAGGATCAGTATTCATAGCTGACAAATTTTCTTCCTGCAAAATCAATAGATCTCCATTTAGTAAAGTAACTACTGTACTAACAAAGATATTGGGGAACTTAAAAGAGCTATATACAACCCGTTTTCTGTAACCCAAAATTATTACAAAACAAAATTACACTTAATGAAAAGAAAACATTTCTAGACTCGAGTCACGTAACAATCTCATAGGAAAGCTAATTTGTGAGATATTGATCTTCCTAATTGTTGAACCAACCACCAGCCAAAAGAAAGCAGGCCAACATTGCAAGAGCTAAATCATTAAAAAAAATATATATGAACAGAAGAAACCAGGGAAATAAAGAAACTCATTCAGAAGCCCTATTTACAGTTTATCCGTTTAAATTTCAACATGATGTCATCAATATATTTCCTACTGTTTGAGAATAACTGAAAAGTAGAGCAAGGCAGTAAGCATAGTTCCTAAATGGAGAGGCAGGGGATGGTAGGCCAGAGAAATAATACCTGTAGTTTCACAAGACCAGCACAGAGTGGAGAGGCATAACCAAGCTTCTTAGCAAAACCATCAGCCTAAAAAAAAAAAAAAGAAATTAGCAAATATTAAATTCCCAAAAAAGAAAAGAAAAAAAGAAAAGAAGAAACATTCACCTGAAACTCATAAGATCTGCTCAGAAGGTTAAGACCAAAACTAACTAGGTGGTGAAGAGGCATTACAGTGTGCTGCAAACAACGAAGAGATGTGAGAATAATTAATCCCATCTATAATTAGCGAGCACACAGCATGCAATTCCTTCATGTTAGTTATTACTTATTACCAGAAAAGTACCTGAAAGATTATGAGTCCAATCAGAACAGGCTGTGTATCAAACCCAAAACTTTGAAATAGATCAGTCGAGTTCCTCACAAGAGTGTATCCACCAAATTGCAAAAATGTAAGAATCTGTGTTGAAGAAGAAACATAACAGAGCAAGAGAAAGCATTAGTTAAAGCATTCCTTCAAAGTCAAAAAATAAAATGCTGAGAGTTATCTAAGAAAACAAAATTGTACATCGCCACTTTTTGGGAAGTTAAGAATTATTTCAAGACCCATTGAGTGGACTTCAAAATGGAAAACAGCATATATCTCTTTGACTGATTATAACATGTCTTTTTCTTTTGAAAAATTAAAAAAATAGTATTTTATGTAAACAAAAATGTATGAAGAGTTCAATAAAATTAAACAAATTACCATGACAAACAAGTAAGAAATATTTAACTTATATTCTGCAACATCAACATACATCTTTCTTTAGCAAAGTTAACTAATCTATTATAAATGATGAACCACTTTGTCACCATCGACATTTACTCTCAAGAAAAGTGATAGTATATTGTGACCATCCTCAGCACCACCTCATTTGAGGCTTTGACCATGCAAACTGTTTGATTTTGAAGATTAAGCCAAATAATTCCTTAACACCTCATCGAATAACTTTTAAGCAGCAGAACAATTTAAAATCAAACATAAGCCTTATTTTGAAGTGGAAATAATCTTTAACATACTCTATGTGCTCTTATATTGTTAATTAGAAACATCAAATTTTTGCTGCCATTCCCTACTGTATTTCATTATGAACAAGGCTATACAGTTATCTAAATGGGACATTCAAACTCAAAAATAAAAAGAGATCTTTGCATATTGATCTTTGACATGTTTAGAATGAAGTTAATAGGAAAACAATTTCAGCCTACCTGCATAGCTATAAAGGTATACATTGTATGGTTGAGTTTCCAATGACCCAGTTCATGAGCTAGAACAGCTACAATTTCCTCATCATTTTTGCACTGCCATGCATCATGAATTCATGTAAGACCCTTTTGCATCAAGAGATTAAAGTATAGCCACATAAAATAGACAGAAGAGAAGAACCCTAGAGCATGAAATATAAAAAAACACAAACAACAACATGAAAGTAGAGCAGCCATTGAGTAATTTCTTATTAGCCTCAGTGTCACAATAGATTGAAAAGATAGAGATGCCTTCTTTGGTTGGTTAAGCATGTTAGACAAATATGGCCCTTGCTAAATATGTTAAAGCCAGTGTGTCTCTAGCTGAATACAAATTGACAGAGATAATAGATGTTTCTGGGACTGATAGGTAAAACAAGGGGAAAAAAAGTAAAATACAAATTGTCAATAAAATCATCATGAAAAGCTAATAAATACTTTTTTTTAGGTCCAATAAGCTCAGATTTATCTTCTTGAAGGAAAAATATCTCCAGAGAAAGTTCAAATGCGCATCACAGTATGATGAGCAACATATGAAGATATAATTTAAGAGAAAATAATGGAAAAGAACAGCAAACAACACTCTTGTGTTCCACTCATTTAAGCTAACAGATTCATATTAACATATAATATGAGAAAGAAGAAGAAATGCATGAACACTCATCAAAGCAAGAAGCAATCCTAAAAAAGTTATAGTTTTGTTTCAAAGACAAATTGAGAATTTAAGGAATATAATGCTCCTCACCTGCTGAATTAAAGTATCATAAAGGACTATTCTCTTGTTCTTGAAGAACCCATACATATAAGCCTGCATCATATTCCAACATAAATCAATCACAATAAAAATTAATAATTTAAAGCAGGATATATATTACACCAAGCAGGATAATCACAAAACTTTTATTCGCTAATCGAAGCATAACTATATACCATTTAAAAAATAATAGCATATCAAATGTACATGTTAAAGCATTTTCCTAAGTTAATTTTATATTTCTCAAGTTAAAAGCCCAGATAGCTGTTTAATTATGGTCATCGAATCCCTATACATAAGAGTTTACCAAGGGCATAGAGTAATGTGAAACATTTCTCCATCTAAAGTTAAATGATTATAGACAAAAGTAAACCCCTACTCTCCTCTTAAGTGTAAATATAACTAGTTTCATTAACTTAATTTTTAATGAGAAACAGAGAGAACAAAAGAGTTTTTAATGAGAAACAGAGAGAATAAAAGAAAACATTGTATTTTTGAAATAAGTCGCTTGATAAATGAGGAAGCATTTTATATAACTTAAATTTTAATGTGAAACAGAGAGAACGAAAGAGAACATTGTATCTTTGAAATAAGTCGCTTGACAAATGAGGAAGCATTTTATATATGTTATAGTTATGAGGCCATAAACCGTTCTATCAACTGAAACAAAACTTTTCAGAATACAATAAAAAAGAAAAAAAAAATATAAAGGTTACAAACAGAAAATATAAGAAATGCCAAAAAATTAAAAATAAAACAGAACAAGAGATAGAGACATAGAAACAGATGATACAATTTGTACTATTCAAAATCATATGTTTGTTGGTGTTTCTTAATCTATTTATACATTTCAGAAACCCCAATTTTAATTCTATTCAAAATCATTCTTAGCATGAAAGGATTAACGCAGTTTCATAACAAAAATTCAGTTTTTTACTTCGATACAGTGTAAAGCAGTTGGAACTTACATTGCTATGACTTGATCTTGTGGATCCATCAACCACAAACAACTTTTTCAATGGAAACTTGAGGGATGCAGCAAGTTTTTCAATTTTCTCCCTGAGCTCACCTTCTGGAAGCTATTGACATAACAAAATATAATCATGCAAGAAAAAAATAAAACCAAACAATAAAAGCCACAAACTAACATCAGCAAAATAACAGTTATTTTGATTACTCACAGGAGTGAACTTGTTAAAAAGTGGGGCTATTAGAATTGGGTACACTGTCATCATCACAATTGAAAGAACGAACATAAATGCCCAAAGATAGATGGCCAGGTATAGACCTCCTTTCTGAAATCATACATTCAACATTAATTATCATCATTTTCTGAAAAAGAGAGATGCAGAGTGACACAGATATAGAGAACAGATGAACAAGGGTAGTAAGACATTTTTAAGACAAAAGAAAAGGTAAAGTAAAGTAAGCATAAAAAATCCAGATTCAGATAAACAAAATGATCAAGTAACTAGCACATGAATTTACCTGTACTATATAAATGATTGCAGACAAAATAGGTGGACCAAGTATTACAGCAAGACAAATTCCTTTAAACATGTCCCTAAAGAATAGCCATATTGTTTGCTGTAAAGTAGATTAAAAAACTATCAGAAAGCAGCAAGCATGAGATACAAAGTGGTTGACAAATAAAAGAAAAGAAATTTATACTATTGCCCTACAGAAAATCAACAAACCAAGAAACAACAAAAGATAATAATGTGATATAAGTTCAGTGTAAGAGTACAAACTTTATTGAAACCATGACGGGCCTCAATCACAAAAGTGGAGTAGAGAGAAAATGGCAAATCCGTGATCTGCAAGTACACACCAAAAGACAACCTATCAATCCCTTTATTAGCTTATAAACCGGTAAACAATAACAATAACATCAAACATGACTTTTGTGCACAGATATAAATTAACTTCTAATAGAACAGAAATTCTAATTGTATACTAGTTAAATAAGCTTTCATCTTTTGCTCAAGTGGTATGTCAGAACAAAGCCAAAAATTATTCATCTTCAATTGACACAGAGAAACAAATACTCACCTGTGACCAAATCATAACACCAGCTAAAAATGCAAGTGTGTGTAATATTTCATTTTCGGCATTAAGGCCAGCTAACACCACAAAGTCTCCTGATCTCTGCAGTTTAAAAAAGGTCAAACCAAGAAGGTCAAACCAGTGATATTAAAGAAAAAGGGAAGGACCACTAACAAAACTCTAATCACTTACCTTCCAAAACCAAGGCAATACCCGAAAAAACAAAAGTGCAGACTCCATCAGTATGGTCACAAACTCGTGAACAAAATGGAAGTGGCTGAAAGTGAGGAAAGTTATATCAGGAAAGAACACACTACAGGCATTATACCTTATAAGAAGCCTGGCACTCCTATACCGCTATCCATCCATGGAAAGAATCAATATTGTACTGCAAGACCTACCTTTTATCAAGACTATAGGCCCGAGACTTTTCAAATTTCTCATGACTGATTACCCCAACCAAAGGTTTAGGGAGAGTTGGCAATTTTAGGGCTGCATGTTGGCGCAAATCCAAATAGGTTTCAAACAAGTATGTCAATATCATAAATCCTGGATACAAGGATAAATAGAAAACAGTTAGATACTTAAAAACAGAAATATAACTTGGGGTTTTAAGTGACAGAATGTGATTTGGAAAGAATGTTTAATACAGAAGAATAAGATGACAACTACACAAGGAAATCTTTAGAAGCAATGCATTTTGGTTGGGGGAAGTGCAACGACAAGCCTTGTAACTTGACCTCTAACTAATTTATGGGCACCTTATCTCACAAATGTAGGCCACTCAGGTGTGCAAATTCTTTTTAACCCTTGCATGTTTCAACACCACCACACTAGCCTGTTCACATACATGGAGCATTGCACTATTATTTTAAATGTGGATTTCCATGGCATGTGGAACAAAAGCATGTATTTGTACTTCAAATCCTAGAGTATGGTACTATAGGGTTCTTATATATAGCACATAGATTGTTCATTAAAACTTAGAATGACATAGTCTTCACTAAAAAACTCAAAGCCATGGTACTAACTATTTGTACGCAAACTAAAAATTGTATAAAGGTTTATGTGCCATATATCAAAATGCCTCCCAGAAAATTGAAATGAGTATCATATATATTAATACTGCTCAAAACTGCATGGTGTATCTTTTTATTAGTAATGTTAGCTCACTAACATAACAACAAAGAATAAACACGTTTTGAATCTCACTAATAATCTCACTAAATCCACATCAGATTGCCCCAAACCAAACCATGTAAAATCATATAACATTTCTAAAATTGTAAACCTACATTTTTCAGTTCACGAATTAATAGAAAGCTCAGGCGCAACCACCAGAGCCCAAGTGATAAAAAATTCCTCGTAATCGATTAAAACAAATAACAACTACTCCGAACTCCAAATTCCTTACCTATCCTTACATGTCCTAGCAAACAAATAAA
Source organism: Ochetophila trinervis (assembly GCA_003254975.1). NCBI lineage: Eukaryota > Viridiplantae > Streptophyta > Magnoliopsida > Rosales > Rhamnaceae > Ochetophila > Ochetophila trinervis. Next base: position 59,163 of record QANX01000428.1, read on the forward strand.
CTGAAATTATTCTTGCTAAGCAAGCCCTATATATATAAACTACGAAGATATAAACTAACGCAGCAATCAAAATACCAAAACACATAAAGGAAAAAATAAATAAATAAATAAAATCCAAGCTTAAAGGATTAATCTTGTAGAAGATTCAGAGGTGAAAAAAAAAATTAACCAGAACATCCAAAGCTGAAAAAAAAAAAAAGCAAATAGACACGAATAAAACAAGAACAGGTCCTGATGCAAATGACGAGAAAATGCTGCCAAAACACATAACGGGAAAAAGAAAGAAAGAAAAAGAAAAAAATCTAAGCTTAAAGGATTAATCTCGTAGAAGATTCAGAATTAAAAAAAAAAAAAATTATAAAAAAAACCCTAGCATGTAAGTGAAATTTCAACAAAATATTAACCAGGACATCCAGAGCTGAAAAAAAGAAAAAAAAATAGACGCGAATAATACAAGAAAGGACCTAATGCAACATAATCATCGTTAAACTCAGAGAAATGACGAGAAAATGCGGCCAAACCTCAATCGCAACCAAGCAGCTCAGAAAAATTAATTAGAAAACTAAATTAATATCGATTAGATAGAAAGAGTACCAACAACAGCTTCCAAGTAAGGAAACGCCATGGCTAACCAAAGGTGCGAAGAAGCGACCGCGCAAGACGATTTGTTTTTTTTTTTTCCTTCAAAATTTTCTTTGTTTTTGTTGGTAGAACTGCGAAGTGTGTTTCGTACGACTAGTATATATGAGAGAGAGCGTGAAGAATTTAGGGGGTGGATTTATTAAATTTAGAATTAATTAGATTTTTAAAAAATTAAAAAATGGAGAGTAACCGATTAAAAATTTATTAAATTTTATAAAAATTTATTAAAATTTAAAAGTATTTAAAATATTATTAATATTAAAATATTATAAAAAATGAGATTTTAAAAAATGTTAATAGATTTTTTTTTAAAAATTTGTGATGAAAAAGTTTAATTGAAATTTTGTTTATTGTTTATAGATTTTATTAGATTTTTATGAATTTTATAATAATTTATAAATTTTTTTAAAATTTATAATTCTATTTAAATCTATTAAATGCTAAATAAAATAAAAAAATTTAGTTTTAGTCACGTAAAAATGTCAAATTTTTTCAGGACCCGACTTGATTTTTGAAACCCTGCTATTTAACGATTTGTTAACAAAATTTCAGGTTGGGTGGATTCTATTTTCATCATCTTTTAATTATTCGTTTCATTTAATTTTTAAATAATCATATGGTAATAGTAGCTTAGTAGTCAAATATTGATTTAATTTTTATTATGAATTTGAAAGTTGAAATTTGAGTGTTGATTTAGCCTATTTTTGCCATATGCCTATTTGAGGCATTTTTTTATTTACAAAAAGAAAAATACATATTGCTAGCCATTTAATTATATAAAAAAAGTTCATTAACGGTTCCACTTGAATTGGTAACCAAAGTTTGTATCTCTAATATTATTTATTAAATTTATAATTTATAAATTAATATTCATTTAATTTATTAAAATAAGCATTATAAATTAATCAATTTAGTTTTGTTCAGAGTCGACAGAGTGAAAACTGCATTACCGTAGCCACGTCTTGTGAATCTTTTAAATAAAAAAGGCTTTGAAAGTAATATCGCTTTAAAAGTTGATATCTGAAAAGCTTTTGATATTCGTAGTTGGCATTTTCTACTAAAGATTTTGAAAGCTTTTGGGTTTTCCAGTCGTTTTCAATCTTGGATTGCAACTATTTTAGATTTGGCAAGGATTTCAATTCTTTTTAATGGGACTCTGAAGGGCTTCTTCTCTTGCTCTCATGGTCTTCTACAAGGAGACCCCTTATCTCCTTTGCATTTTACCATTGCCGCGGATTTCTTTAACTGTCAGTTAACAACTTTGGTGGAGCAAAATTGAATTTTGCCTATTTCTTCTCCGCGTGGTTGTACTTCTCATACCCATCTTACTTATGCGGATGAAGTCTTAGTTTTTTTGTAAGAAAAATACTATATATGATTAGTGGTGATTCAATATGACAATAATTTTACGTGTAGATGACATCAAACATATTTATTATAAGTTTATAAAATCCACTACCATATAATATAGTGAGAGTCATCACTGACATATAGATGAACTTTTTTGTTAAGGTCTTTCTACCAATGGACTGTTATGAATATTTTTCAGAAATATGGAGTCATTTCTGGTCAATTGGTTAATTGAGAGAAGTCTTATATTTATTATGACAGCAATATTAGTTCCTATCGGCAGCAGTCCCTTCTTTTGGATACTGGTATGCATGCATGGATGAAAAAATCTATAATTTCCACGAGCTTTTTTTTGTTTTTTAATTCCATGGAAAAAATATTTGTCTCCAAACAAGTTACGGGTATAATTTGTATAATTTCCATCAAAGTTTATGATATTTCTCTTATATTTTCATGACATTTATGTTAAAAATTATATGTTATATCCTTTACAATTTGGTCAAAATTATCTTAATTTTCATGAAAATTTTTAAAATATTAGTAAAATTTCTATGGAAATTTTTTTAAAATATAAAAATATAATAGTTTTTAATTATTATAAAATTTTAAAATGATATGCTTTCAAATATTACATATAAGTACAACATGAGTATATTTTTAAAAAAATTATAATTTTTTTCTCTTGTTATCAAATTGTAATAATTGTTTGTATTATTTTCATCTTTTTTTTTCTTTTTTCAATTATTTCATCATTGTTTTCAAATTGTTACAGAATAGTATACTAGAAGTATAACATGAATGAGTCTTGTCATTTGAGAGGTATTGTAGAGGGAAAACATAGACTTTTGGTGTAGAACATAACAATTATAATATTAACAATCACATGTAATATCAATATAGTTGGCATATTAATAATTACATACAAAACTATCAAGAAGATGTATTTTTTGATCAATATTTTTTCAATACGAGAGTTAAAATTTTAACCACTAACAAATTTTATAGGGTAACAATCATATTTAAGTATTATGCATTTTATATTACTATTTTAATAAATGAATAATTTATCACTTAATAATAATATTTTTGTTACTGTGAACTAGTGTTTTGACTATGAGAAACATGATTTCCATTCAATATTATTTTAACTTTTTATTTAAATTGATAAAATATTTAATAATAAACATATGATGAAATTTCATTAAAAATTTATATCATTTCTTATAAATTTCTACTATTGCTTTTGAATTTTTATCGATATCGATATTTCTTGATATTTTCATCAATATTTTCATATTTTTAACCTTTGATATTTCTATCGATACTGATTTTTTCATCCTTGTATGTAACTTGGTACTTTTCCATTTTTTGTACCTTGGTGTTCCTTTATTTCAGGGTCAGCCAACTTGTTTTTTTATTTTTTATTTTTGCAACCTATTAAGGATAAGATTATGACTCAGCTTGAAACTTGGAAGGGCCGCACTCTCTCTTTTGTTGGTTGGATTTGTCTGGTTAATTCTATTATCACCTCTATGTTTGTTATACTTTTATGGTTTATAAATGGTTGGTTATGTTGCTTAAGTTTCTTAACAAGGTTATTCGTAATTTGTTTGGACTCGTAATGCTATTTCTTCCAAATTGGTCACGATGAAATGATTCACTTGTTGTTTACCAGTTAAAGCTAGAGGGATAAGCATCATGAACTTAGTTTTGTTCAATAAGGCTCTTTTGTCTAAGCTTGTTTGGAATCTCATTTCAGACTCTTTTTTTGTCTTCTGCTTATTTCGGGCTCGATATTGGAGTAAGTTTAACTCCTATATTTTATCTTCCATTTGGTCACCCTTACGTGATCTTTGTTATTCTTTATTAGAGGAGTTAATTTGGGTCATTGGAAAACATTCTAAAGTCAAGTTTTGGTTGGATAATTGGTTAGGCACCCCCATTTTTAGCTTTGTGCCTTTTGACAAATGGGTGTGGGATCCAGACATTTTGGTTGGTACTTTTTTAGATGTAAATGGTACATGGCTCATTCTTGAGGCTTTTTGTACTTCGTTTTCAAGGTTGGCTGCAATTGTTGAAATTGTTCCTATTTCTGCTAATTCTTCTCATATACGGATTTGGATGGGTTCTTATTTTCATTTATGCAAGGTGGTTTATTCCAAGCTTTAGGCTCCGAGTGTGGCTACTAATTAGGTAAAATTCATTAGGGCTTCTTTTATTATTACTTATAGATCAGTTTAGGATTTGGTTGTTCTTCAGCGTCTTCTTGTGTCAGGTTGTCCTTATTCACCTTTGAAGATTATTAATGTTCATTCGCTTATCCCTTTTCTGGGCTGGATAAAATTTAACATTGATGGTGCTACTTGTGGAGCTTCAGGCCGTGGTGGTTGTGGTGGGGTGTTCCGCACTAGTTGTGGTTTCATTAAGGGTTATTTTGCTTTTGGTTTGGATTATGTTCAGGCTTTTGAGACTGAATTGTAGGCAGTCATTGTTGCTATTGATTATCCTCGGCAGTTTGGCTGGGACTTTATTTGGTTAGAATCTTATTCATCTTATTTGGTTTCTTTATATCTTCTTTATCGTTGAAAGTTCCTTGGTTTTTTCGTTCTCGTTGGTCTCAGTGTATTCATTTTATTTCGAGGACCCACTTCCAAGTGTCTCATATCTTATGTGAATGAAATCAGGTTGTTGATGTAACAACCCGTTTTCATAAAAGACAAAAAATTTCTTTTATGATCAAGTTGACCATAAGTGGGCCCAGGATTGAATTTTTGTGTAGACAAATCTTAGCTTTAATATTAGTATCGCTGCGTGAAGCTCTTTAATGCGAGTTCAGAGACTGGTGGTACGCTTGATTCCGAGTTGCAGTTTTAAAGTTGTGATCAAAGGAACTTCAGGGGCATTTTGGTCTTTTACTAAATGGGTCCCATTTAATCAAAAAAAATTTCTTTGTTCTTCCCGCTTCCCTGATCATATCTCTCTTTTTCTCCTCCATGATTTCTTCATCCTTTCTTCGTCACTATGCAGCACAACTTTTCGCCAGAAAACTACCATTTCTGACGATGGCTAGTCACTCAACTACCCAGAATCAAAAGACTAGAGTCTACACTACTTCCCATGTCAATATCTTGTCATGAAGACCCCTAAAATTGCCGGACAACCCATGGAACCGGCGACCTTCATTTTCTCCGATCTCCTAATTCCGACGGATTTATGGTTGTGGGTGTGGTCATTTCCCCCTATTTTGGACATTCTAAACTCATTTTCACCTTCCATTTAACACGAATCTTCCTCATTTGATCAGTATGAAGAGAGAAAATGAAGCTGCGATTTTCTGGCGGCAATTGGACAAGTTAAGTTTACTAGTGTATTATACATTTCTCAAGTTTCATTTTGAAATATAATTTGCATATTATTGTTGAGTATTTGAAATTTTCTTAATTTTGAGCTAGATTTGGAGCATTGTGAAAATTGGAATGTCATTGCATAATGTTTATGATAATTCGCAATTAAGTTGCTAATGACTGTTAAGAGCTAATTCAACTATTGAATTTCGTGAATAGTGGGCAATTCATTATGGTTTTAGATTTGAATTATCTATGAGGAATGTAATATTTATGACTTTATCTATATGTATATCATTATGTATGTATTTATGTATATATATATATACAGGGCTGCTATAAACCCCAATAGTCGGGGTATATAGCATCCCCGACAACGTTTTAGGATCCACGGGGTTAATAGCCAGCTTCAAATTTCAATTTAACCCACACGTGATTAGCACGTGGCCTAATTTGGTACCCCTCCCTCCTCGATACCTCCCTCAGTGCCGCACAACCCCAAATGTGCAGAGCCGAGCCCTTCCCGTGATTCTCCTCCCTCCCTCGTCGATACCTCCCTTCAGACAGCCCTCCCCCCACGATTTTCTTCCTTCTCCGATACCTCTCTCTAGTGGGCACAGCCCTAAATTTGAAGAGCCCCCCCCCCGGTGATTCTCATCCCTCCCTCCCCAACACCTTCTTCAGCGCCGCACAACCCTAAATTTGCACAGCCCGATTGCCACAAGTTCAACCGATTAAAGTCGACACATCCCTAATTGTAGCCCCAGTTTCAATTTCAAGCCACCGATTGCTTCCTCCATGAAGCCATCGACCAACGATTGCCGCCGACTGAAAAAACATAGCTCCCTTGGCGTTAGCCATTGAAGCTAATCTCGATTTTTCAACTACAACATACATGTTTTGATTCCTTTTGCAATTTAGGAAATTTTGGAATTGGAACTGAGCTTTCAGAATGTATGTTGCATGCTTTTAAGGAATTGGAACTGGGCCTTTAGAATTTAGGAAATTTAGAAGAATTGGAACTGAGCTTTGGGAATTTAGAAAATTTAGAAAAAATGTAAATTGTTTGCTTTTGAGGAAATGAGGAAAAATATAATGGAGTTGTCTACTATTATGCATACAATTCTCAAATATAGAAAAACTTTTTAGTGATAGCCTGTGTTGTGTTGAGTTTAATAAAATAGATCATGTATGTAGTGCAGACTCAGTTTTGCTAATGGTTTTGGACAATCATTGTGATGTTGCTGGTGCTATTAATGATGATCATATTGTATGATTTTCACTAATGCGTATACTAATTGTTTTCATATATATATATATATATATTGGTTAATCATATACTTGTTTTCGTATAATACAATGGAAAGCCAACAACATGTACCTTTCACAATGGTGATGACTTCTATGCATATTTGAAAACGCAAAGATGGTGACCCATTCAGGGCTTAATTACATTTGGAAAGTATAATAATAATAAGAGAGATGTTGATGATCATACTATTGGCCAAGTCAAAGCAATAATAATTATAATATTACATACCACTTAATTATTTGGCATTAATAAACCATAGGCTTAATTCTTAGAGAAACCTCCATATGGAAAACCATTCAACTTCTTCTAGAATGGAAATACCAGTGATTTAACTATGCAAGACATGCCAATGTCGAAGAACTAAACTATTTTTTTAGCAATGGTTATTTGTTTTTAGATAGAAAAATTTTCAACATCGTTGTTGCAGCAAGGTCGACATCCAGTGCACATGAAAGTTCTTGGCGATTAAATGTCAATGTGGTGGTAATATGAAATTACACATGTTTTGTAGTGAAAAAAAATCATAACTGAAAATTTTGAAAATGCCATAATTCTAAGGTAAATTTACCAAATTCTATTTTGTGTTTTGCAAGATGGTGTTTATTATATAAGTTATTTATTTATTGACTATAAAAATGTTTTGCAGGATGGTGTTTATTGTGGAATGTTTGTATGGAATAATAAAATAGATCATGGAAATATGGAGAAAACATAATCTCTAATTCAAGAAGTGAGTAGGCTACATTATAATGTGCAAGAATTGACATCCAAGGTGAAGGGCCTAATGCAGCAGCATCAAAGCATTATGGAACATCTTATGAGACAGGAAAAAAATGACTATGACTAAAAATTACTAAGTATAATTGTTATAGCTATGATACCTATTTGTTATTTTTTGAAAATTATGTAGATTTGTTTAAATGATATTGTACTTGGTATTAGATAACAAGTGGTTGCATCAAATGAAGATAACGAAATGGATGTTTTCAAAATGCATCAAGCTACTAGCATGCAATATGATTAATTTTTCTACTTAAGGGAAATGCTTGATAATGCATAATCTGATAAGAAAAACTTACATCATTATTGTTAAGGAAAAAAGGCTTGATAATGCAAATCTAATAAGAAAAAAAGAATATGGAACATACCAAACAATAATGCGTAAAAATTCTCCATGTGTATCTCAGTGGTCATATAATTTGCCAACCAATTGTCAACACAAAAGTAATTAAATGAGTATAAATTCTCTCTAATTGAAATAGACAACACAAAAGTTCTTTCATCCAAACTTGTTCATGCACTCCTTCATACAATAAACAGTTGTCCAACAATGCACAAAGTTGTTTCACGGAATCATCACCAGGTTCAGGACCTATACCACAAATGTAAACATCTTTTGTTCTTCTCCTACTTGATTTAGGCATTCCAATGGTCGTACTATTAATATCCTTAATTTTAACACATAACAATTCAGATTCATTCAAAAGAAATTTAGTACCCTCGGTAGTGAGACATGCATCATCAATTAAAGTAGAACCAGATTGAGATAAACTTGCATGCCTCGTCACCAATAACATATCACCTTTATCATTCATTACTTGATCATCATTATCCCACATCTCACAAACCTTTGCACTTTTTGTCCACTAATGTAGTATGTATTTTCTTGGTAAAAACGTGATTTGTTTCACATGGAAATATGCCAACATATGCATGTATGAGATTCCTTTGAAGTTGAATAACCTACAATTGCATGACAAATAGTATGTATGCTTATTATATGTAATATGTATACTCTTTGATGAACTATTTCCAGTTGCCTTTTGCACGGTATGAACATCAGACACATCATCCTTAAATGTACTACTTAAGAAATATGCAGCACTTTCAAACATCTCATCTTGAAACATCAAAAAATTTCTCTTCATGTATATTTTCACCATTTGTATCTCCATTGGGCACATGGAGATCAACTTTGGTTGTTCATTCACATCAACATTATTTGCAACTAACTTATCATGTCTTTGATGATTAATAGCTCTATTAAAACGTATAATAAAATTCATCAATGAGTTTTTGTTTGAGACATACCTTTTGAAAAATGCATGTGAACTTTATGCTCTTTGACTGCTCAGAATCCCTACACGGAAGATATGAATAAAATAACTTTCAAACTTCAGTAGTCTCAGAGTTGAAAATGACATTTTTAAACAACATAAAGTTGTCTCGATAAACTATGGCATCTAATTTTTCAAAAATTTTGTCAAAATGTGTCACATGCAGTATCGATGATAAATTGATGGGAAAACTTGAGCAATGACCTTAGTTATTCCAGGATCTTGATCCGTAATAATAACTTGAGATGCACCCCTAGGGCATTTCCTAAAACTAATTGAATAACCAAATAAAAGATTCAGTTTTCTCACCACTCAACTAAGCACATTCAAAAATGATAGTTTGATTATGTTTGTTCACTCCTGCTAATGGAAAAAATATCATATCATATTTGTTAGTGTTATAAGTTGTGTCAACTACATTTACATCACCAAAGAAATGATATGATCTCCTTGCAAAAGGATAGGCCCAAAAGCATCTGACAAGCTAAAGTGCTGGATTTTTTTCTCTCTCAGAAGAAAAAAATTCTATTAACAATTCTGTATCAATCTCTTTTTGCTCATCTCTCACTCTCTGTACATAATTTCTTATATCTTTCTCAGTACATCCACATTTTGAGGACTACCAGATTATATTTCTATCACTCTCATTTATTGACAAGTTGGGATATTTGCTTATGTTAACTGTTGGCTTAAAACTTTTTTTGCGACCGACACATTTCTATGTGACCTTAACAAATGAATCTTACTTGGAGTAGCAAGAGAATGATTATGCCTTTCCATAAAAAGACTAACAACCTATTTCGATCCAGTTTGCCACATAACCACTGTCATCTTAACTTTGCCGCCAACTCGAATAATTCATTGATTCCTTTCATTTGATCTTTCGACTGTATATTTTTCCCTATTTTCATAATAGTCATTTGTCTGCCCTTCCTTAAAGCAACCAATTTTTTCCACACTAGCTCATTTGTACATTTTGTTCTTTTATTGTTGTTCACTCTTGCACTAAATCCACACTGTCTTGCATATGCATTATAAAAATCAACAGCATTTTCTATGTTGAAAATTCTCGATTAACCTTTGGATTTATCTCATATGCAACTTGTGGAGTATAATATTGTGTTTTGCTATCATTTGACATGTTGTTGCAACAATAAGCTTCAAATTCTGAAAATCATCGAATGAGTATAAATTAATCCCTAAACAAATATAAAATTATATATTTTAAAAATGGTTATTAACACCGGAGGTACCTGAACTATGTCGGATTTTACAAATTGGTACTTAAATATTTTTTTTTTTGCATTTGATTACCTAAACTCGCAAAAGTGTTGCACCGTTAGTACCTACGTCCTTTTTCGTCCAAAAACCCCGTTAAATGCACGTGTGTTGCACGTGATGAACAGTAATTCGTGTTTTTTCAGTAATTTTGATTAATTTATTGTGATGAACAGTAAATTAAAAAAAAAACAATTTGATTAAATTTTGTAAAAATTTTCAGAGGAAATTTGTGTTTTTTCATGTTATATTTTGCTGTGTGATTCAAAATGTTAGAATATTGTATGATTAAATTGAGAAAATAATTAGAATTTTCATAAAAAATTTCAAAACTAGTGCAAATTGAAGTTTGAGTTGGGTTTCAATTTATGGTATATTTACGAAAAATTGACCATTGGGCTTCGTCGAGAATGAAGAGACGAAGCCAAAGGGATAAATTTTGCCGAAAATGGTGGTCGAAATCATAAAATTATGACAGGCAAAACAACCGGGTTGCAAGACCCGGTTAAGTGAAACAGGTCTACCCACAACCCGTCTCAAAGTTGGGGACGACCCAAAACGACGATGTTTTTGTGAGATCAAAACGACATCGTTTTGCTTCTTTTATTATTATATGAAACTAATATTAATAAAACGATGGCGTTTTGATCTCACAAAAATGTCACCGTTTTGGGTCATCTCCAACCTTGAGACGGGTTGTGGGTCGACCCGTTTCACTGAACCGAGATCAAAAATGTCACCGTTTTGGATCATCTCCAACCTTGAGACGGGTTGTGGGTCGACCCGTTTCACTGAACTGGATCTCGCGACCCGGTTGTTTTGTCCATCGGAATCTTATGATTCTGACCACCATTTTTGGCAAAATTTGTCCCGTTGGCTTCGTCTCTTCATTTTCGACGAAGCCCAATGGTCAATTTTTTGTAAAAACTACCATAAATTAAAACCCAACTCAAACTTCAATTTGCACCGGTTTTGAAATTTTTTGTGAAAATTCTAATTATTTTCTCAATTTAACATACAATATTCTAACATTTTGAATCATAAAATATATATAGCAAAAGTAATAAATTGATATAAATATAAAATTCATAATATCATAAAATTCATAATATAAACATTAATTATTTTTAATTTTAATAGTTTGTTAATTTTAAGTCTTATTTAATTTTAGAAAGTTTAGTATTTTTTCCAAATAACATTGAATATAGCCACCACCACCATCATAACTGCTATCACTAGAAAAGTTATCTACCAAATTATTATTTTTTTATTCATCAGTGTCAACATCTTCCCATTTAGATTCTTTATCCACTAATAGTAGTATTTTTCCTTTACATATAAAATGTTTATAATATGATAAAAAAAAAAAGTTACAATATAAACAGTAACTAAACCAAATATCTTAATAAAAAAATATAAAATAAAAATCAAATATAAAATATATATTCGGCATGTGAAAAAAAAAGAAAAAGAAAGAAAGAGTAAAAAGACAAAGATGAATATCATCCCGTGGGGTGGGGGAAGTATACCAAAAAAAAAAAGAAAAAGCAAAAAGCAAAAAATAAGAAATAAGAAGACAAGGAAAAGAAAATATATACATACATTTTCGGCAAGTGCAGCATGCACTCTCTTCTTCTTCTTTTCTTTTTTCTTCTTTCTTTTTTTCTCAATGTCGGCAGCGGCAGGCAATTACGTTTTTTATTTTGATTTTTTTGTTTTTTTAATAGTTTTAAGACATTATAACTCTAAAACCCATATGGATATTTTTAAAATATTTTGGGTCAACCCAGATCCAATTAAAAAAACTCAAATTATACATACACTTCTTTTCTTTTTATGTTATCTCTAAAAATTTGATGGGAATTTATCCATATATAAATATTTATAATTTATTTTTATATAATTATATACTACATTATATTAATTAATTATACATTTAAAATTATGTTGCACGTGGATAGTTAAATGAAAAAAATTTAGTATGAAATAGTTAGTAATATCAAAATGTGTTCTTGTAAAGCAATAATCTATAAGAACCCTCAAGAAATATTTTTAGCTTAGGCATAAGAAGTTGTGAACGGATTTATAATTGTTTTTTTTGGTTAAATATGAGTACTTATATATATATATATATATATACACGTTTTTGTTTAATTAGTTGAAGAATATCCTTTTGAAATGTTTGATACCATAGTGGATTATGGGAATTAGAAAATATGATCTTGCTTTGTTCTTTTGGTTGTAGCTGAAACTTGATATAAATCGGTGAAGTGACTAGTGTGGTTATGAACTGTTGTAAGTATATATGTGGAATTGATTAATTTTGGTCTATTGCCTAGTAATTTCGAGTTTGAAAGATTGTTATGAGCTTCATTTATGCTTTGGTAATATTTGGTGTATAATTTAGTGGCTTTTTATTTTTAAGCTTACTTTTGAAAGAGTTCAGTATTGTTTAAAAGATGAGCATTAATAGTTTGATTTTGTCAGTTTAATTGGCTATGATATATGGAAGTATAATTCAATTTAAAGACTATAAAATTGTTCTAAGTGTCCTTAGCATTGGGCTGTCTTAGAGATGATAATGAAATATGTTGCTTGTGTTTTGGATAATTGACAATTTATGATAAATTCAAATTTTTCATTTGTGATAAATGAATTAAGTCTATTTTATTTTTCATATTGGAAGCATAATAAGGATTCCCGGAGTTAGGATATTTGAACATGAATTTCTTCCTATGTATTGATTAATTGCGTAATTAAATTCTTTGTGTAGGTTTTTATATTTATGTGCTCATGGTTATTGTGAGTATCATGAAGTTGGTTTGTAAAGATGGTAGATATAAAGTGTGTTGCTAAATCTTACTTGGACGATGTAATATACTGCCAAGTGCTGAAGTTGATTTTGGTGTGATATAAGGAGGTATGATTGTTTATACCGCCAAGATTGGGCGATGACTGTTACTTAAGCGATGGTTTATGCTGCCAAGTTGAAATTTGTCAGGATTATGGAATATATATATTTATGAATATATGAAGGGACTTATTTTCACATAATTGGTTATTACATGCTCGATGTATGATGATTAGTTCACATATACCTCTTAAGGCTTTTCACCGAAATGATTTTCGTGGTTAGTTTACACGTCCGATATATAATGATTTATTCATATATACGTCTTGAAGCTTTTAACCTAAATGTCATTCTTATATGGTTATTATATGTTCGGTGCATGATGATAGCTTTTTACTGTAATAATTTGGTCAGCTTCCATCTGGTATATAATGATTAGTTCATATATACGTCTTGTGACTTTCACTGAAATGTTCTTGATACATGGTTATTACCCCTTTAAATGGTTTGGAAAGTTTTGATGAAATTGAAAATGTCTAAGATATTGTTAATGAGGAACGTATATGCTAGTTGCGAATTTTATTTTTATTGATGTTGGAATTATAAGTATAACGCCCCGTTTGAATGTGAGTAAGAAATTTATGTTAGTTATAACTTTTACTATCCAAACGTGTTTTGAAGTTATTAATGTTGTTGACTTGTGAATTGTAATTGTACTAGGAGTATATTATATTTTGTTTGAAATATGTTTTAAGAACTACAAGTAGCTTGATCTTTTTTAATAATGGTATGTAGGAAGCTCGGATTTTAAACTGAATGCAGTTACAAAAAATATAAATGATGTATCTATTTGNAAATAATGTATTTATTTGAATGTTAAAGTTAATTACTGATGTGTAGTTATTGTGTGGAAACGAAGCAAATAGATTGGATTATGTTTAAAAGTATGTTTCTTTGCAGGAATTGTATTTATATGTATTTGAAGAATGTTTTTAAAACAGACGAAATGTTGCTGAAATTTTTAATAAAATTTCTGACATTAGAAAAAAAAAATTTCTTTTAATCGAATTGTCTTTATTTAATAATTTATGGTAAAGTTGCATGATTGTTTAATGACTTAATAAAAATATTAAATCATACATTTATAATCTAGATGGATTGGATCATGTGATTTGATTCCATATCTAAGCATGCAGTCATCTCGACTAAGGAGGAGTGGTGGTTTCACTTGCTTTTTGTATATCTTTTCATTAGGGGGATATTTCTAAGGGGGTTTTCTATCACTTTTGTTAATCGGGATTCTTGTATTTCCGGTACTCTTTTTCCTCCTTGAACCTTTGTTTCCCTTCTAGGTTTTGGCTTTTGGAAATTTTAATGAGGCCGGCTGGAGTAATTTTTTACCTTGGTGGATTCTTTTGTTTGACTTTTCTTTTCTTTAATTAAATTTGATAAATAAGAGTTAATTTAGCCCAATAATAAAATCAATGGGTAAAATTCCATTCCTTTTAGTTTAGAATATATCAAATCCCTAATCTAAAAAAAATGCATATTATATAAAAAAAATTTATAACAAAATATAAAAATAAATAAAAATATAAGGAAATAGGTGTTTTTTAATAAGGAAATAATATTACTTATCCCTATTGAGTGATAAGGCCACACATAGTCAAACCAAAATAAACAAAGATATGGTTTTTTCACTTCGGGAGTTTTGATTTCTTAAGCAACAAGAAATTATTCAGTAACTTAGTATATATACTATACCATGGTGGAATTTGATTCGGTTTACATGCCCAATTCAATAATGTTTGAGATAGAAAATTCAATTTATACTAAATTAAATATCCTTCATCATAGTCTATAGAAGATTTAATGGAAAGTGAGCAGACATATGTTTTTTAATTTTTTTTTGGAACATAAGTTGAAGATAGTAAACAAGAATAAGAGTGCATTCCTAGAAGCAATTTAGAGAGAGTAAGAAGCAAGGCAGATTAACAAGTTTTATTTAAACAGAATGGGGCAATTCTAGATTTTTGGTTGCGAACTGCAACAATGTCACATTCACTAATTACAGCTCCTAATACTCAAAACTTCAAAATGCCAAAGCAAAAAGATATTAATAGAGAATACATCATTCCCATCAAAATTTTAGAAATTTCTTCCCTGCAGATCCTAGTTTTTCTGTTACTGGTTTCATTATAAACACTAATGCTCTAATTTTTCTATGTTGCTCTAATTTGTTGCTATCATTCTCCATGACAATGCAAGATCCTTTCTTGAGCTTTTTGAGAATTGCAACCAATGCAACCCTTTCTTTTTTACATTTATCAATATACAATATTTGTCCATGTACTCACTGAAACCGCAAATCTGGATCTACCCATGCATCAACCACCGGTTTTCAATCCCCGGCTAGGTCTCAAAATCTGCTTCAGTAAGGCCATTTTGGGAACATTCCAGTGCTCCAAATGCCTGGGACATTTAATAAAGAGATCAATGAATTATATGACAATTTTGGAAAAGATCGAAAATGAGTGATCTACAATGTTACCTGCAAACTTTTCCAGACTCTGAATCAAAAAAGTACTCTGTGTATCCACTTGCTGCAGTATAACTTAACAAAATCAGAGTAATGCAGTGTACAGATGCTTAAGACATGTAGAGCGTCACCTTTTTCAAATTTTTTAAGCTTGTTTTATGAATTGATTCAAGAAAGGGCTCGCAGACTAATAGAAAACAAACTTATGCTTCTAAAAAATAAAAGTAAAAATCTGACTGTTCAGCAAAGAATAACAACGGAAAATAAAAGGTCCATCGGTCATGTGATCAAAGTTCTGATGATTCTACGAAATAAATTCTTCTGCAACATAATGAAGCTAGCAAATTAGGTGCAACGAGGCAATGGTTTCCAATACATGCCTTTCAATTGATTTAGTATTATACATTAGAGCTTGAAAAGCGTACCAGAAAGAATAGGCCTCCATGGAAAAGACAGGATACAACTAAATCGCCAATGACCAATTCCTTTATCCTGTGTCAAAAAACCAGATTCAGTTACAAGTTTGCAACAAGTAATTACCAATATAGAGAACTTTATCATACCTGTTAGATTCACAGAGAAATTATAACTTAACCGGGAACAAATTTTCAGTATTTAGATGTATCATGTTCCTCATTCGCAAACATGTACAGAAACTAAACATTGACTGAACCTTTATAAGACTCTGGATAACAGTGCTTCAAACTATCAAAGATATTTTGCTTCAATAGCTTATATATAATGAGCACCTCATAGTCCTCCCACTTCATGAGCTTCATATTTGACTTCTCTACGAGGGACCCAAAATTTGTACAGTTCCTTTTGAAACGGCGAAGCCCTTTGAAGGAACTTGCTGGATCAGCAAATTCACAATCCTCTTCATAAGCATCAAGTGTAAGGTTTCCTAGCAATTAATAATATAAGAAAACCCCGTTAAGCCATTTTAGCAAACTTCAAGCATTGATCATCCGTGAAATACATATCAAACAGCATAAGAAACACAGAACATTACAATTGGTATCAAAATTCATAAACCCAAAGAGCAACTTAGCATCATATCTAATCTATAGCATGTCTATATAACTAATTGATAAATATCATATTTGGTTTTGAACATTTTACAAACACATAAACAGCAAAAACAAAAAGTGTAAAAAAATAAATTCAAATGGAATATTACCTGTGACAAAGTAGGATCTCTGGAAGTCGTCTTTGATGGTCTCCACCAAAATGGCACGGTCAACTACTCCTGACCCATCTCTTGCAAGGTCTCGACGAACTTCATCAGAAGCTTCAGCTCTGCGAAAGAAGGACGTGGCAATACCCAAAAGCTCAGAACCATACCAAGCTAGCTTAAGAACTGCGTTTGTTGGCTCCTCTGGTTCTCTATCGGTGGAGGAGTTGGTTGTTGGGTTCTGTCCACTGCAGCGAACCCTGAAGAGTCTTTGACGAAGATTTGGCTGAAAAAGGACGGACTGGGGTTGCGAATTGAGGTAGGTAATGTTGGAAGAAATGGAAAAAATTGTGGCCATTTTGAGAGAGAGAGAGAGAGATTCTGACTGTTGACAAATACAACTGGAAGTTTTGTTCAAAGTGTCTGTGCCCTCAGGGAATCGTAGCCATAGAATTTACTACTATTATTATTTTATTGTAAGTAATACAAATTAATTTAACAAAAAAATTAAAATAATTTGGTTATTTAACTCCAATCCAGAAAACACTAATCCTGCATTTTTTTTTTATCATTTATATGTTTAAGTACTTTTTCTTCACAATTTTCTTCTAATCAAACAATGAAAACTAAACCATTATATGTCCATAAACTAAAAAAAAAACTATGTTCTGATTTATAAAATAAATAAATTGTTAAAAATCTTTTGGGCTATAAAATCAAAGAAAAAAAAAATCTAATTCATGGGCACAAGTTTTCTTTTATTTTCACTGGCCAAAAAAAAAATTATATAATAAAAAACATATATAGTATCTTTATCAAAAAGTCCAAACTATCACCAATCTTTTACAATTTTTTTTCTTAGGGAAAAGGATCAGACCAGACCATTTACAAGATGAATAGCATTTATGTTCCAAAATCTATCACAACCCATTTTCAAATTAAATTTCCAATCATAGACTTGGAATTCTACATTAGTCCTTATGTAAAGAATAAGAAACAAAAGAACTCAAATTAGGAAAAAAATGCAAGAAATTGCTGAGAGATGAGAAAAATTGAGATGTAATTTATTTTATATCCAAGACAAAACAACTCTGTTTTCAACAACACAAAATCATGAGCACTGGGTGGAGTAAAACAGTATATCAGATGAATCAGATTCTACAAAACCTAAAAACAATCATCTCTATATCAAGCATGTTTCCCTCTGCCCCTGTTTGTGGTCCATTCATCACTTCTCAACTGAGAGACGAAAACCGGCAGGAGAGGTGCGTGCAGTCAACGTATCATGATCATCGTAAATATATTTTAAGTTTTGGATCAGCATATCACCTCTATAGCAGCAGGTAAGATGCAAAACTTCCTGGGCAGGAACCCTAAATGTTCT
Source organism: Ochetophila trinervis (assembly GCA_003254975.1). Taxonomy (NCBI): domain Eukaryota; kingdom Viridiplantae; phylum Streptophyta; class Magnoliopsida; order Rosales; family Rhamnaceae; genus Ochetophila; species Ochetophila trinervis. The sequence continues at coordinate 77,154 of QANX01000428.1, forward strand.
CCATCAGACTGAACATAAATGTTACCGCTGCCCGAAATGTCCTCCACCTCAACCGAATGCACACTGCAGTATGAGAAAAAGTGTAAAATGGCATGCAGTCAAGATTAATCAGCACAGAACACTGAATAATTTAATGATTATTGCATCTAAGAGAAGGAGCTACCTTATTGAGGACACATTTTTCACTGATAAGTGTGTTCCCCTGTAGAGTTTATGCAGTTTGAGAATGAAGTCATACCACTTGAAGTCTTGGAGAATCACAACCTGCCAAGGAATCTCACTGAAAATCTTTTAACATAATACCAAAACTAAGAACCAAAGCATCTGTGGTGAAAATTTTGGAAACAATAATTCACCTTGAGATTTCCACTGCGAGGGTCGGCGTTTGGTACAATCTTCATGCCACCACCAAAGTATTTTCCATTTCCAATGCAAAGGGCTGTTACTTGGGAATACTCTTCCCATTCACCCCCATTAACCTATGATGACAACACTATATGGACGTTAAAGTCGCAATTGATAAATCATATGTAAAAAGATCAATCCTATGGGCCTACCACATCATCAACTTTGATGTGAGATATTGTGGTGGTGATGGGAAAATGTTATAGTACTTGCCCCATCAGCATGACACCATTTAGTGATCAAAAGTTAGTCACAAAATGATGTCTGCCATTTGCTCGTACAAAAACAAATGTCATTTGCAATATAGTCGGGACCAATGGCATGCCAAGCATAATAAATAATAAATAAATCTTCTTACTTGAGACTCATCAAATAAACCAACCTTGATTCTAAGATCCTGATTACGGTGCCCAAGAAAGGCTTGCAAAGCACCAATCACATAACACAAGTTCCCAAATTTCTTGTACCTAGAAGCATAATATCCTGCTTTAGCACTCCTGCAAAACAACAAGAGGCACGGCAATGAGTTTTTAAGACCAGCATGCGTCAATATTGTGGCTCAAATCTAGAGGTCATGGTAAATCTTACAAATGAATGTCGGCAACATTTAAAAAATAATGAGGTTTTTTGGTTTCTCCACTAATGACACCAACATCTATACGTGATCGATGTCCTGCAAAATACACCATTAGTGAGCACAACCAAGTAAAAGCACATAAACAACTAGTAATTAGTGAAACGTCCTCCACTCTTTGGCTACATTTGGTACGATGGAAGGATACAAAAGAAGGGGGGGGGGGGGTTTGGGGGGTGTGGTGTGAAAGAGAGGAAGGATGAAAGATGTGGTGTTCGTTTGGTATGAGGGAAGAAAGAGAAATCCCTCCGAAATTGGACAGAATGGTGGAAGGAAAGTTCACCTTCCTCTTTCCTATACTCTTTTTACACGTGAATTTTCAGTTTTAGGAATTTTTTTTTTTTTTAGCTCAACCTTTTTTATTATTATTATTATTATTTTATCTCTTGTTTGTTTTTTTACCTTACATTTTTGTACTATATATATATTTTATAAATCTTTTTTTTTCCTTTTCATTATCCATATTTTTAACTCAAGTTTTTTCCCCTTTCATAACACTCATTTCTTTTTCTTCTTTTTTAACTCAAGCATTTTCAGTTTTTAGCAAGTCAATTCTTCTTTTTTAAATCTTTTGTATGTAATATGTTATTTTCCTTACATCTTTATATTTTTATATATTCATTTAATTTTTTTTCTTTCTTTCATTTTCTTTATTTAACTCAATTTTTTTTTTTTTTATCATTGCCGCTTATTGTCTTCTTTATTTTCCTTATCTATGCATTTATATTTTGTAGCACGTTTTTTTTTTTTCTTTACTCATTTCTTTTTCTTTTTTGTTTTCTCAACCGAAGTCTTTTTTAATCTCTTTTTTGTCCTTTTCTCCCATACTTTTGCATCTTTATATACTATATTATATATTCATATTATACATATACATACATACACTCTTTAATTAATTTTCTACTATTCATTTTTTCCATTTTGTTTAATCCAAGTTTTTTTTACCCCCATTATCTTTTTCTTCTTCTTCTTTTTTTAACTTGTTGTCTATGTTTTTCAACTATCATTTTTTTTTTTAAGTTCCTATAGCCTTTTACTCATTCTTTTTCAACTAGTTTTCATAATTAGTCTTTTTAATTTTACTCATTCTTTTTTTCCCCTTCAAAATTTATGTCTTTTTCTTTTTCTTTGTTATTTATTTTTAAATTCAAAATATTGTATTGCTTTTTTTGTTAGTTAATTGTTTTTTTATTACTTATTTTAATTCATTCTTTATTTATTGATATCTTCTTTTTTTTCCCTTTTTTTCATTTATATATATATATTTATGCATTCCAAATTTTTGTTTTACTAATCCTTTTTTGTGTAAAAGAAAAAATAAAGATGTAGGGTACAAAAGTAAAAACAAAAAGAATTGAGTGAAAATGAAAAAAAAAACAGTACAGCAATGAAAGTTAAAATAAAGAATATAATTGATAAGGAATCACAATCACATAAAGACATGTTATAAAAAAAATGGAAAAAAAAGAAGATATCAATAAATAAAGAATGAATTAAAATAAGTAATAAAAAAACAATTAACTAACAAAAAAAGCAATACAATATTTTGAATTTAAAAATAAATAACAAAGAAAAAGAAAAAGACATAAATTTTGAAGGGGAAAAAAAGAATGAGTAAAATTAAAAAGACTAATTATGAAAACTAGGGTAAAATGCACTTTACAACCCTTTCGTTGAGACAAAGTTTGTTATAAGTCAGATTTATTATTTTAGGATTTGATACCCTTTAAGTTTTAAAAAATTACAATTTGGTGTCAAAACTGTTAAATCCTAACAGATTCCTAAAGGTTCATCCATTTTTAATCTTAAATTCATTTTTTTTTTCAATATTTTTTTTTGAATTATCTGGGATGTATTAATAATAAAAAATATAAATAAAAAGAAAAAATAGATTTAGAGTAAAAAAGGATGAAACATTAGATGACAATATTACATTACACTATTCCTAATTCCTAATGTTATTTAACAAATGAAAATGTTATAATTCCTAATTCTCTCCACTTTTCCATCCCTCCTCCCTCTTTCATCCTCCCTACTACCAAGCAGAGGTTTTATGTCAAATATTACAACAGAAGGGAAATTGAAACGACAAAAAAGTAAAAACATAAAAATAAACAGAGACAGTGAGAGAGAACCTCTAGCTATGCGTTCAATGGCTTCATGAGGATCATTTTTCCTATAAAACAAGCAAACTTAATGATCCAGAGCAACTTACAATCATAATTCTCAAAAGTACAATATAACTGAAAATGAAGAAAGCTACACAACCAGACTGAATGCACAAACTAACCAGTTGAATGATCTGGCAAAATCAGACCCAGTTCCTAAAGGGATGATCTGCAGAAAATTATATCATATCTTGCCTTCAGAAAATCATAAAAAGCAGTTGAAATATCAGTTGAGAATGTCAATGAGGACCTAATTCGCAGTTGAGACAAGAGAACAAGAAAAACTTCATATTAAATCGCCAGAGTCTGGTGGTAAACACTTACACCGAGTGCAGTTGAATGAGTGGCCTCTCTATCATGATTATTTACTGCTTGTCCACCCCAAAAAAATCCATTAACAGCCTGCTTATCAAAAGCGAATGTGGATGAATAGCATTATAATTAATCAATACGAGAAGAGCCTGATATCAAGTTTTAAGAAGCCCATGTTCTCACAAGAAAAAAGTAAAGAAAATCATCATCATCCATGCTTTTTTTCTTTTAAAAGGAAACTAAACTTTATTAATGAATAGAGAATCCTCAAATACAAACAAAAGTTCTAAAGTACTGAAACTAAATGACATACTTCCAACTCAAAATAAAAAAATAAAAATAAAAAAAGGATATCCTTAATCTCCTTAGCATAGACGCCCATAAGAAACCTGAACCTCACTTGTTCTTGAAAATCCTCCCATTTTTTATAACCTAACTGTCCAGATAAAAGGCCTCTCATTTTTTTCCAATCAAATTGTCTGTACCAAAGCTAAAAGTGCACATATAATATTTAACAAAGCCAATATTTCATTTCCTATCCATGGTCTTCATGGATAATTCATCCATTAATTTACAAATATGGCTTTCCCGATCAGAAAGATGGCAAAGTCACTTGAGCTAGGAATAGCTAACATGGGAAGAGAAAATAATCCACTTCCATTTATTTACTAGTATGGATTGGCCCATAGGAAAGATGGCCACTACGAGGAACCGACAGAGAAAAGATGAATCATAAATATTGGCAATATCAACATTAGCCTACATTCTCGAAGTAAACCAGGTTTCACCTCATGAAGAGTTCCATCCCCTCCCACTGCAATCACAGCATCAGCACCTTCCGATATTGCCTGCATGCATACAATGAAAGAAAACAGAGCTAATGTCAACCCAATCTTTCATGAGAGAAACTAGATTGAACTAAAGTTAACTAAAGTTCACTCCAAACCTACCTCTCTTGTTATGTCAATTCCATGAGAAGGGCCCGAAGTCAGAGATTCACATATCTGCGAAAGATTTAGCAAACTTATTTCAATACTGAAAACAGCTGATCATAAACAAGTTGTATAAAAACAATATCAAAAGTCAAAGATTCACATATCCACTACAGTTTACACTTTACTAGAATGAACATGGGCTATCCATCATGGATTTTCCTTCCAAATACAGAAACATGAAGCCCTTCAGCTAATAGGCGTCTTATTTGCAAAAGAACAGAAAAAAGGAAACTCTTGTAATCTGTTAGATTGCCAACCGAACATAAGGCATATGTAATCACAAGAAAGCTTTGAACTCCTTGAAATCACTGCCACACCAACCTCTTCAAGGATTCTAACTTCTCACTCCCCACCAACAAAAAAGAAACAGTTTTCAACAACCAAATGCCGTATAAATTAAGCTAAAATAGATTTAGAAAGAAAAGAAAAGAAATAGAATAAAGTATTGCGTGCTATACCAACATTGCAAACAGTAACAGTGGGAAAAAATATAAAGGTAATACATAAACAATTAGTATAATTCATATTCATAGTAAAAAAAAAATACAAAATTTATAGATGAAAATTAGATACTGGGTCAAGTTTGCACTGCAATTAGCAGCTAACAGAATCAAAGAGAGAAAACGCACATTATAATCTGTACCAAGACGAGACCTTAGATAAGGAAGCAGCTTTTGCCATTCCTTAATTGTCCTACCATTAGCACCTGCCTCCAAATTCCACTTTCAAAATTTAGTAAAAACTTAAATCCCACCAACAATAAAAGATTAAAATCAAATTAAAAAAAAATAAAAACAAATTTAAGATTGAGTGAGAGAAAGACCTTGGGGATTAACGACGAAAACGAGGTCCCGACGGCGAGAAGAGGAAGACCCACCTCGCGAAATAGAACGGTCAGCAGAGAGATCAGGGGCCATGGGTTTTTCTGCCTTCAGAACCCAAGGTTTCGCCATTGGTACTCTCACTCCCATTCCTCCACCTCCCAATGCTATCTGAAAATAACCCATTATTGTCTTTTTCCTTATCTATATATATATATATATATATATATATTTCTTTCTGGATATGGGTTTAGGAGGTTTTTGTTTGTTTACCCAGTAAAATTTCCGAGTTAAGAAATGGTGGGAAAGAATGGAAAATTGGATGCTAATCACTTTTCAACAAAGACAGAGTGAAACAGAGGCTTTTAACAGAAACGGCGAAGAAAGAGAGGGGTTTTTATTTTATTTTTTGAGGAAATTTCATTTTTGGGTTTGTGATATTATTTTTGTATTTCTCTTTGACTAGTTTTCATCTACAGTGCCAAATTTTAATTTACTCTTCCAGATTACCTATTCAAAGCTCGCACATACATGCATATCATCTACTATATGGAATGGAAGAAGAATTCACCAAAAAAATTAACAAAATTGGAATAGAAGAAGATTGACGTGTAACATCCACTATTTCAATATTCATAAAAAAAAAAAAAAAACAAACAAACAAGCAACCACTATCATAATAATCATAATAATTAGATTGTAAGGAAAAAAACTTATATGAAACTCTTTTTTTTTTATAAGATCTTATATAAAACTCAGTAGCACTTTATCTGTTTTTGCTTTTATATATATGAAAAAGTTATTTTTTATTAGCTTTAGGTGAAAAAAATTTGAAGTTGAAATATTTTTAAAAATAATTCAAATAATTTTAAAATTAATTTATGCATTTTAAAGGCTGACTTTTCAAAATATTTTATGTTCTACTATTGCCTCCTAAATTTTATGAATAGCATTGTTACAGAATAATATGATAAAGTTGTTTATATTGTGGTGTTAAAAAAGAGATGCAGTGCATATGGATCTTTTATTAAACGAATTTGATCTAGACATTTGGGTGATAAAATGTGTGATGTTCACAATATATAAACGGCATTAACATAAGAGAAAAGGATCCAAGTGCACTGCACCTATTTTGTAACACTATAATGTAAACATCATTAAGACTTTAGCTTGCAACGATATTGTTCATAAAAATCAA